>JXXA01001376.1:0-20048 GCA_000956255.1 Anopheles punctulatus | reverse complement strand
ACTGACGCTCGTACTGTCGCTGGCGGCCGGTCTGACGGCTTGTGCCCGTCGGAAGCGCGGCGAGAAGAAACACCTCCAGAGCGTCCATCTGGACGCGGCGAGCGGGCGCGCCGGCGGCTACCCGCATCCCCATCCGCACCATGTTGGGGCCGGCGTTGGTGGCTATCCGCACGCGAACCATCACCTTTCGTCGAGTCACGCCCTCACGCCGCTGTACCTCGACCCGTCCAAGGATAGCTTCTGTTGACAGGAGCTGGAGACTTCGGTGTAGCCCATGCCGAAGTCGTCGCAGGACTTTTACTACTTCGCGTTCAATGCCAACGCCACCGGCGGGACCGGCACCACCAGCTGCTGAGTTTCCCGCGCTGATGTGTCCACATCCGGAACCCAGCGGCGAGGTGGCAACCCGTAGCCAGCCCGGTTTTTAGCGTTTTTAGCAGTCCCTAGTCCTGGCGTGCGACAGACAAACGGCAGCAACCGGAACACCGGACGACTGGAGCGAAAAGGGGGGGAAGGAGTTTAGGGTTGGTTTTGTTTTTCTTCAGAGTCTTGAGACAATCAGTGCGTGCGGGGGAAAAAAAACGGTGAAGCCGGCGACTAGGGGAATTCAATGTTGTACATTTGCAAATTACTAGTAACTAATATGGTTGTGATGGCCAGACGCGGTAAGGAAACACGGACATTGTGCGGAAATATTGTACGGTGGATATGGAAATTCTTGTGCCAGCACTGTTGCACTGAAACGCGTGGCATGAAGTTTAGCTTGCCAAACACGCTCACTCGTCAGTTGCTTTACGCATCCAGCTCGCCATGTGCACTTCGAACGCTTCATTTGTTCTTGGAGGCTTTTCTCAGGCAGTGGTTTGCATGCTAACGTTGAACTTTTTTTTCTTACTTTCTTTGTAAAATTTCTAAAGTACGGTCGAAATCTATACGAACGCTATCTCTATCATTCGGAATACAATCGGAAAACTTAGAAATACCGCATGACATTCATCATCGCACGGTGGTATGCTTGCCCTGGACATGACCGTGACTGTCTTTTCTGCTTCCGTGCTCATAGAAAATTGTCATTCACTGTACAACTTGAGTTGTCAATAAGAAGGATACTTCAACGGAGTGAAACGAATACTTCAACTTAACACTGGGTAGAATTGTAAATTTAAAACATTTTTACATCGCATCGTTTCGATTGATTGTTTGATACGTTCAAAAATGCTGTTTTGATTCTGATTTGTTTATTGGAAGCTGGTAATTGGGCTGTTTATATTTTAGGGTTTTTTTTTGTTGTAAAATGGTTCATTTGACTATGTTTTATGCCAGCAGGAAAATCTCTACCGTGTGCCATTGGAACCGGGTAACGAGATGAAAGACACTTGCAAATCCCTTGCTGCAGGACAGAAACCGGAAGGAATTGTCGCACGGTAGAGTTGCGCGGATAGGAAACCGAATTCTTCTTAGCTCTTAAAATTGTTAGCATAAATCAATCCTATTGTAAATAGACGCTTCGGGACGGTGATATCAAACGAAACATGCGCCCCCCAGGAGAGGAAAATTTTACCCCCGCAGAAGAGAAAAAAACCGCTTGTTCGAGAACAATCAGCTTACCGTGAAAAATACTGCAATATAATTTTTTTTTCTCATGTCTTCTTGCTTCTCAAACCAAAAATCGATCGGGCGAACAGTTGTACAAAAGGGGCAGGTTACGTCGACGTATATTTAATTTCCATTTGTCTCAAGTGCGATCAGCAACAGCAAACTAATAATACGCAAAATGCAAAGGAAATACGAACCCATCACAGCCACAATGTTTGAACAAAAAAAAAAAAACAAAACAAAACACTCACACACAAACCAGACACAATCCACAATGCAAAACCTTCTCTCAAATCGTCAAATGATAATGTGATTCTCAAGTAGTTAAGCGACAAGAAAGCAAAAGAAACCTGGAGTGCTGAGACGAATGCAAAACCTACCAAACCGAAACTGAACGGTCGGATGATCGAAGCGTGATATTGGTGGTAGAAACGAATGGCAGCAGCAAAAAAGGCAAACACAGCCGTCAGTGTAATGTAAAGATAAATGAACACGATTTTACAAATCCTTATGGGTCTCCTACTAAAAAAAAAAAACAAAAACAAAAACAACACAATCAATGCAAACTTTAAATGAACGAAGCGAAACTTCTCACATTACCCCACACAAGCCGGCCGTTTGGGAACAGGCTCCCCGGCTCCATTCACATTTTGATTGTACAGAGTAACGAAACGAAATAGAGTGTAAGCAATTATTTCTAGCTACGAACAGCGGAAGCCGCTACTAAACATACATACGATGCTACTCTATAATACAGGAAGCAGTTGCGAAAACAAGCGGACGAGAGAAAGGGTAGAAGAACGGTGGAACCCCCTCGAGAGGTTGTGAAACGGATCTCTTCCATCTCGTCGTTCTAAACAGGCACAACACATACAGGCACGCGATAGGAAAGGATAGTCAAAAAAAAGCGACGAAAGAGGCGAAAGCGAAAATGTTAATATGCACGATAAAACTGATGCAAGTGTATTTGTAAAATAACTATTAATTGTAAACGGGGAGTGATAGGGGAGTAGCGTTCTCGGATTGGAAAAAATGGAAATATAACATTAAAAGTAAACCAACAAAAAAAAAAGAAAAGAAAACAAACCCCAGTTGCTAGTTTCGTAAAAAGCATGATGAGTTGCGAAGAAGAAACGCGTAGTGCTTCATCGAGCGACCACGTTTCCTCTGTGCACGTAAGGAAGAATTGGTTCTGCTTGCTTGTAACCTTACCGCAAACAGGAAGTTCCAATGGATTGGTTCAATCCCCGCGACACTGCATGCTTAATCGACTTACACTGTCACCTGCGCGCGAAATGTAAAATTGGGCGACACCCCATTAATTAACTAGCCCGTGCTGGTTCAATAGCATTCGTACGTAAGCGTTAATACCCGGTGAGGATGAAACCATCTGTACATACGTGAAGCTTAGCAAGAGAAACCGAAGAAGAGAGTCATGCTAAGGGAGAGATAGAGATAGAGAGAGAGGAAATGGGAAAAAGAGAGAAAAGTTAAATAGGGTTAAAAAATAAAACGTGAATAAACGCGGCCGCGGATACTTCTTACAGCGACGAACGCTGCCTAGCGATTGAATAAAGTCTTGAAATTTTTCCTCCAACACCCTTTCCCCTACCCTCCCCCACCGAGGGACGGCACAAGTCGGTTGGAAATGACAAATAAATCTGGTGTATCGACATACATCGGGCATGAATAATGAGGACTTGGTGTAAATTTCTGCGTGTTTACATTTTGTTTTTGGTTTGTGTTTCAAATTCGATTTCTAGACGTTTCGAGACATTTGTGGTTACGGCCATCGTGTTGTCTGCTTATTGTAAAAGACGAGAAAAAAAAATCGTTTCTAAGCACGTTTGGATATGGTAAGTGTACTAGCCTATGGCAATCCGTTAAAAGAATTGTTATAAGTAAATCGTGTAAATAAACGACCGATCAGTGTAAAGACAGCCGACCGTTGAAACATTTCATACCGTGAAAACCCATAGTTCGGTAAACTGCCGCGGGTGGCTAAAATTTGTATTATAGCGTGTGATGTTCGGATCTGTTTATGGCAAATGCTATAAATTATAGCTCCTGTGCAAAGTATCCTTGAAGAATGGAGCTATTGTGAGCTAATTTAAAGCTCGTTTTGAAGTATCGTTACAAACCAAATTTCACTTCCGCGGTTATAAGCAAAAATATTTATCAAGATTTGCTTGATTTATTCATCTCTACCGGTAAGGTCACATTTTTATGCACAACAAGAAACTAATTTCAGTCGAGATGTTTGAATTTTTATATGTACCCATAATAAACGATCGAGCAAGTGTTGGTAAAAGACATTATCATTTGAATATATATTTTTTTTTCGTTTAATATGTATAATGAATGTAATATGAATACGCAAGCGAAAACGCTTTGAATTTATGTTTTTACTAGCTTCATACTGAAACGTGCTTTAGCTTTATGTTAAGCAAAATGTAAAGCTAAAATAGATGGGCACTTGCACAATGGGTTGTGCAACCATAGCCGAACGAACCATAGCCTGGGTGAAAGGAATGTTTGAATGAGAAGATTCTTAGTCTTCCAAAACTAGTTTGGGTCCGACCCTCGATGCAGCCACACCAGACAACGGAGGTGGTAGCCATTACCCACACAATTTTAGGCTACATTTCGGCCATATACAATTATCTTACCGAAAGCTTTGTTTTTCTTAGTTCCAAGCAGGGGTATGTGGTAAGTCAACATCCTACTTTGATTTGCAAAAATAAAAACCTAAGGATTTTAAGGAATTGAAGTAGATGTTGAAATTTTCAAGCAACAAAACAAAAATGGATCGATTCGATTTCACTTTCCGAATTCACCCTAGGTGAATAAGTAACATCTTTAACCTTTTCCAAATGATTTCATAGCTATAAAACATAGTTTACTATCATTGTTTACTGCATTTTAACATTGATACAGTCTGATCAAGGAGCAAATCTTGTAGGAAATATCGTGTGAAAACGAGTTTTTGGTGTTAATTCAAAAATCATTTTAGAAGTATCAAATAAAACGATGGAAAAATGAAAACATGAAATATGTAGGGTCAATTTTGACTACAGTTTTTTCGCGGACACTCATACTAGAAACCAAATCAATAAAAAAGTGACTAAAACCAGTGACTCGTCGTCGTCGGTTTTCATAGACCCTAAGCTGATAAAAACACATATCAGTTGATGCCACCTAAACGGAGTTTGCACGTATGATCAACTTATTTAGCACTGTCCTCCTGTCCACGGGCTAACGTCTTCATGAAAAGCGTGAAAAGCGTTGTTGTCTCGTTTAGCAAAGGCAACCAATTCCTGCACTCGTTGAATTGCAATAAGCCGATTCACGTCATTTTAGATTTTCGTTTTTTCAAGAGTCCTAGCAGGACTCTTGAGCGTCTATCTTTAACGGGCTACTTAATGGGCAGCATATTTGCGCGAGCAGTCATTGCTAGCAGTTCGCGGAAAATTAGATACTCCTCCAGCGCAAAACAGTCCCGCTGACAGTCTGATGTCAATCGCTGCTGCTTTCGTTAAAATCACTCGTTAAACCGTGCGAAACGGACGGCTGGAAACGATTACAACTGGAACTGGACTAAATGAACGACAAACCCTTCGGGAAAGTATATGTTATCCGTTGCAAATTTGCTGAATATCACAGCAGGCTGCAGCTGCGAATTAAAAACCCGGCTCGGAGCTTCGAGCCTTATCGCACCGATGCTCACAATTTCATTGGCCGGCGCTTCGGTGTGTCGGTTACTCCCGGCCGTCGCAGTCGGTTCGAACATTGTGTAGCTATATTTAAATGAAATCTATACGCACACACTGACGGGCAGCCATGCATCTCAACAGCGATAGTGATAGAGAGCGCTTCCGTAATTTGGTTGAGTTACTGGATTGGTTGATGCTAGGTGCGATGTAGTTCTTGGGATTTCCCACTGATAACGGAGGACACATGTGGAACATTGTTGAGCTGGCTGCACTCTACAATACCGAACGCGGCTCAGTCTACTCGGTCGTCGGCAGTGGAGAGCACGTTCGCTGGCACTGCCTGGCAGAGCAGGCAACGATGGAGCTTTACGTGCGAAATATATTGGTGGTCTTGATGAGTATCTGGTCTGTCAGTTCTGGGTGAGTGATTCGAAGTGAATTTGAAGAAAGACAGTGTAAAAACAAAAAAACCCACAGAATCAGAGTGCTAGAAACTTGCAACGAAAGAAAATAATGGAATGCACGCTTTCAGGGTTCTGGTGGCGGGTCCAAAGTTCGTGCTACCCAACCAGGAGTACACGCTGATGGTCAGCAATCACAACGGTCTATCGCCTAGTGTGAAGTTAAACTTGACGCTTGAAGTTATCGATGAAGCAAACTCGACGTCTTACTCTACTGTAGTCGATGTACGGAAGCACACACTGCGCAACGTGAAACTGGCGGTAAGCGACCGAACCTGTGCCCGGTTCCGGGGAGATTTGCTGCGAGCTAAGGTTCAAGTGTTGGTTCTCCCCCACCCTCCCCCCAGATACCGAACGTTACGCCAGCTGACAGCTTGCGGCTAACGATCGACGGACTCCGTGACTTCACTTACCACGAGGTGGTAACGCTCGAAGTACGGGCCAGGCTGCTCTCGGGGCTCATCCAAACCGACAAGCCGGTGTACAAACCGGACGACACGGTGAAGTTCCGCGTGATCGTGCTCGACACCGAGTTGAAACCTCCGGCGAAGTTGGAATCCGTGCATGTCGCCATGCGTGATCCCAACGGGAGCGAGATCAAACGCTGGGACTCAGCCAAACTATTCAGTGGGGTGTTTGAGAACCGTTTACAGGTAGCATCCTATCCGCTACTCGGAATGTGGACGATTACAGCGAGTGTCGGCCAACAGGAGATTGCGACGAAGACGTTCGAAGTGAAGGAGTACGTGCTGACGTCATTTGACTTGCAAGTCGTGCCGTCGGTGATACCGTTGCTACAACATCACGGCTTAAGTCTGACCATCGCCGCATATTACCATTCCGGCAAACCAGTAGCAGGGAAGGCCGCGGTCGAGTTGTACCTGATGGATGATATTCTGGAGAAAAAAACAACGCTCGATGTGTTAGGCACAGCGCAAACGAAGATAGTTTTCAACACTGACTTAGAAATACCTGACGACCACGAGAACGTACGAGTGAAGGTGTCGTTCACGGAGAAGCACACAAGTGTGTAACGGCCACCAATTCCGTCGCGTGCCAGTTGAACATGTTTCCATTTTCCTCTCGCAGATCGCACCGTTTCGAAGGACGTCAAAGTGCCGGTGTACAAGCAACCGTACCGGGTGGAGCTGGTGCCAGAAGCTCCAATGTTCCGTGCCGGACGCCCGTTCAAATGTACACTTCAGTTCACAAAACACGACGGAACGCCAGCGAGCGGTATTGCCGGAGATGTGGAAATCGATGAGCTGCAATACAGTGAAAAACATACGAGCGATAGCAGTGGCTTTATCAAACTTAACCTCCACATGAACAACGCCAGCGAAAGCATTCACATTACAGTGAGTGGAACGTCGAGCGTGCTCTTTGTTGATGATGAGCCCGTTTTTGTTTTATCATCATTCTTTTAGTTTACAGAATCAGGCACCGCCGGGAATTACATGTTTCAGGAAACAGTGTACAGAACAGATTCCGACGATACTTACATCAAGCTAGAGCTGAGATCCCAGTAAATATACCTGAACGAGCCATACCAGCGATCGGTTCCTGGAGCAAACCAGTGTTTCTTTCTTCCGCACAGACCTAGCATCAAATCAACAAAACCGATGAGTTTGGTGGTGATGTGCAGCGAGCGGATGTCGTCCTTCGTATACTATGTGCTGTCGAAGGGTAAGATCATCGACGCCGGTTTGATCCTACCGAACGGCCAGACCAAGTATCGGATGCATCAAATCAGAGCTTCAGAGAAAATGCTACCAAAGGCGTCTATTATCGTGGTCACCGTTGTCAACAATAAAACGTTGGTGTGGGACTCGCTCGATGTTAGCTTTCCGCAGTTTGGAAATAGCGTAAGTAATCAGTTGTCAATCTGCTATAAAAAAGCAGCACTTTCTCCGTGCTGAAATTGTACGTTGAGATTTAAAAAGAAAGTAACTTTGTTTTTCGTAGTTGAGATTGAGATTTATTTATAGAGACAATGCTTGTGTTGTGGTAGCTACGGAAACAAAGCTGCTTTTCTTGAAATCTCAACGTACATAGAGTGTTTTTATAGCGAAAAGTGTTTTATAGCCAAACATGTGTTTTATAGCCAAAAGCTGTTTTTTATAGCAAAACTTGAGATTTTCTACAACGCCCAACAGACGGGGAAAAATATCAACATAAAGTTACAAAGCTGCACGATTTTCGATGTGTTCCATCGTGTAACTTTTGCGATGAATCAAATCGGTTGCACCGAAACGTAACTCAAGCCAAACATCCTTTGCACTTTCAGTTGGACATACGGACCGATGAAACGGAGCTTAGACCGAGCGGCACGGTGAAACTCACGCTGCGTGGACGTCCTGGATCGTACGTTGGTCTTACCGCGTACGACAAAAGCTTGCTTCAGTACTCCCAGCAACATCACGACATAGTCTGGGCGGATATTGAGGAGCTGTTTAAACACTTTTACGAAGTGGAGTACAGTCAGTTCGATCCATTTAATGTAATGTCACGATATGTGCTGCTGTTTTTTGTTTGTTTTTTTTTTTTAATTGCTCATGAACCAACCACTTTACACACTTTAACTGCAGAGCATGGGAATGTTTATGAGACCTTCGACCACGCAACCGAATGCACACTATGGCGGCCGGTATAGGCGTTCCGTGTTCAATTCGCACCCGCCACCGGTCAAGCTGACCGTATACCGAACCAGCTTCCCGGAGTCATGGCTGTGGAAAAATGTGTCCATGGGCAACGCGGAAAAGCTCACCCTGCACGAATACGTACCGGATTCGACTACGCGGTGGTATTTGACCGGGTTCGCCATCAGCCCCGAGCACGGTTTGGGTATCATCAAAAAGCCGATCCAGCTCGTAACGTCGAAACCGTTCTACGTGGTGGAAAGCCTGCCGTACTCGATCAAGCGGGGCGAGGCGGTCGTGCTACAGTTTACGCTGTTCAGCAATCTCGGCGCGGAGTACGTCGCGAACGTGACGCTCTTCAACGTTGGCCAACAGATGGAGTTTTGCAACCAGCGCGTTCGTTGCGAGCATGGCGGCAAAAGCGAGAGGCTTGAAATGTGTTGTTCTACAGTTTCAGACATAGCTTACACAAAGTCGTCGAGCGTTCCACCCGGCGTCGGTACGCCGGTTTCATTTCTGGTGCGAGCACGAAAGCTCGGCGAGATGGTCATCCGCGTGAGGGCATCGATAATGAACGGGGTGGAAACGGATGCGCTCGAGCGGTTCATTCGCGTGCTGCCAGAAAATTTGGTCTACAATGACACCATAAGTCAGTTTTTCCAGGTGGACTACGAAAGGAGGTTTTCGAAAACCCATTCGTTGAACGTACACAGGGAGCTGAACGAAAACTCGTTACGTGTGGTGCTTACCGTGCACCGTAAGTATTCTTTCCCCTTTTCGCACAACAATTTGCCACGGGCGGTAATGATCTAAACCCTGTTGCAGCCAATATTTTAACCCCGGTCCTTGAGAACCTGGGAAATTTGCTAGACACCCCCCGAGGGTCTGCCGTGTTGAACCTGATTGATGTCATTCCCAGCCTGGTGGTCCACGAGTATCTCATCGCAAAAGGCGCGGCCTCAAACGAAGAACACACTGCGATAAGTAAGACAAAAGCGATACTAACGAATAGCCTTCAGACTATAGCAAGGTACCGCCAGCCGGACGGTTCGTTTGGTGATTGGCCCGAATCGAAGAATGGCAGCATTTATGTCACTGCACTGACCGCGCAGGCATTGAGCTGGTCGTCAAAGTACACACACATCGAGCAGGAAATGGCCCGAGCGGCATTCATGTGGCTAGCAGCAAAACAAAGCGTCTCAGGACGGTACGATGAAGTGAGCGAAATAACGTATGAAGTATTGCAAGATGGATCACGGGGAGGAATCGCCTTAACGTCGTACGTAATGATTGTTCTTCTGGAAAATGTCTCCTTTATAAATAACACCCGTGTAAACAAGACAATCCATAAAGGTATCCAGTACATCAATGGATCGCTATCAACAATTACCGATGTGTATGATCTGTCACTGGCCACGTATGCAATGATGTTGTATAATCATACGCATAAAGAGCGTTTTTTAACTGCGCTGATCAACAGCAGCATTTCCGACAAATCTCAACGATACTGGCAAAGAAATTCGGCAGCCGTCGAAACGACAGCATATGGATTGCTGTGCTACTATGAGAATAGACAGTATGTCGACGGTTTTGCTGTCATGCGTTGGCTGGTGAGTCAGCGTGACGCTTCCGGTGGCTTCTCAAGCCCGCAAGCCACCTTTGTTGGGCTGCATGCGTTGGCAAAGCTGACGCGTGAGCTCCGATCAAACAACACCTATGAAGTGGTGGTTATAGAAAAAGGCAGCAGCCCGAAACACTTTCGCATTCAGTCCACCAGTTTCAACCAGAGGTATGAGCACATTTTGAATAGTATTTCGAAGCAAATAGCTCTAGAAATCACAGGGAAAGGGCTCGGCATGTACCAGTTGTACCATGAATACACAGTGGATGCAAGAAAGATCAGCAATCAATTCCAGCTCGATGTGAAAAGTCGCTACACAAATTACACATTGATATTGAAAGTTTGCACCTTATACCATGCTGTGATTGGTTTGGAATACTCCAACATCACGCTCGTCGAGGTTAACTTCCCCAGCGGTTTTGTTGCTGATAAGCGGTCGCTCATGTCGGAGAACATCAACAAAATTCGGGTAAGCCGTGCGTAGCTGGTTTACGGTCTGGGACAGCACTAACTGGAGAACTATATTTGCAGAACTACGAATTTCGCTATGCTCAAACGTCTCTTGTTGTGTACTACGCTAGCATGGGTTCGGAGAAAAATTGTTTCGAGGTTCATGCGCACAGACAATTCGAAGTGATTTTTCAACGCCTATCGTACGTATTGGTTTACGATACGGGCGATCCAAGTAAGAACATCCTTTATTCGCCATATGATACATTGTTCTAACCTCAGCAATCATCTTCTAACTGTTCCAGAGAAAAGAAGCATCCAGTCATACAAAGCACCGGGGATAGATATATCCTAAAGTTGAGTACAAGTCGTTCATCTTGCAATAGCATCATGCGCAACGTATTCGATCTATCCCATTCGGTTCATCCGACCCAATCTCTTAACAACGTTTATGATCATTCTGAATGCAATCGTGCATGCATTTTCAAACATTTTTTTTTACAGGCCAATGTCACAGCTGGCTAAGAAAACAAAATTTAATCGAGCAATAAAATTGCTTTTCGAAAGTAGTAGTAAGGAATTACAAACAAAAAAAAAAAAAAATCACACGCACAATAAGCGATACAGCCGACGGGAAATCCGTTGAAAGTTTTTCAATTACGCAAAGTGAAGCTGCACCGAATGGAAATGTGCGGTCGGAGAACGAACACAGCACCGTTACCGCCTCATATGGGGACGTTAATTAGATTCTTTTCATTGCGTACGAGGAAGGGCGCACTGTGCAACGTAACGTTTAAGAAAACTATCACGACAGCAAAAAAAAAAATAAATAAAATTAAAAAAATCTATGCATTTTGCAAATGGTATATTAACTGAAATTCTTTCCATCCCGGTGTTCTATGTGTTTTTATTCCCCATTTATTCCATGTAAAGCACGAACTCCGCTCATATTAGTATTGGCCTGCCTCCAGCTGGCCAATAAAACCAATCTCTTCCGACGCACCAGTCACAACGGCCGTGAACGCCGTGGGAGAAAAATGTGTTCACCCCCACCCTTGTCGAAGTCAGGTAACATCTGCAAATGTCGCTAGATTCTGCCTCGCGAAAAACCCGCGTCAGCTTCACCTTTGAGCCCGCACCTGCAGAACTCGCAGGACACCCGAGCACGGTGAAGCAATTCCGACCGGGTAACAAGATTGTATCGGAGACAGATGGCTGGCCAATATGCGCCATGCCAGCAATATTGAAGCACTCTACTACGGTGGTAAATATTCAATTTCGATACCGAATGAGTGCCCATGCTGGGACGCTGGCAAATGCGAATGGTTCGTGGGCGCTGAAGCAAACATGCTGCTGTGGTAACACCGGTGGAGGAAAGTGGGTAGAATGGAAAGGAAACGAAACGATACATTGGGAAACAATCCAGTACGGGGTTCACATTTGATCGGTGTTTTGCTTCGAGGCATAATTTGGCATTTGCGTCGCCAGCATGGATAAACCCAAACTAAACCGGTTTTCGATGACGCCGGCATTACTTTTCTCCGCGAAACTATTTGAATTGTCACGAGAATTCGGCGTACCAGGGTGCTCGGCTGCTCGCGAAACATCAACCCGGTAGAGATGAACGCAATATTCGCCAATCCAACAGCGTAAGCAAGCGAACATGGAAGTTTTTCGGGTATAAAAACAACAACGCTTGTTTTTGTGGTAAAAAATTAAAACAATCACGGGGCTGAGCAAACCCAACATGTAAAATAGGTTTGAAACATACAATGATGCAGTCTAAATTGATTCCTTTCATTTCCGTAGCTTTTTGTTCTATTTTCCTATCAACTATCATCGTAAGTGTCAAATCAAATCAATCAATCAATCAAATCAAAAATAAAGATCACCCAAGAACCAAAATAGGGGTTTTAAAAATTGTTTCCGAATCTTCCGAAAAAACATGTACAGTATTACATATTTTTTTACAATTCGTTTGAGCTATGATTATTTATGATTCGTCCAGCAAAAAAAAGCACTATAATTGGTTCAAGTAAAACTGAAAACCAGCGAAAGTGTTGCTGTTTATAACGCTCTAATTCGCTACTGTCATATTCACTATTATTAGCTCAAATGATAGTTATAATTATAGTTTTCTTTTCACAGTAATTTTGTTAAAATGATTCAAAAGATAAAAATGATTACTATTACTATCGACCTCAACGCTTTCCGTGTTGAAAGCTTTCTGATATGGATTGAGAAAAACTGATTTTTGAGGCGCCAAAGAGTGATTTTATAAATAAAAAAATATGTTCATTTAATTTGAAACTGAAAACAGGTTCCCGGCCAGTCAGAAGAAAGCTCTAACTTTTACAATAAGTGTATCAAATATAACACTAGAAACGATATTGTAAACATTGAGTTTAGGAATTTTGATAGAACCGTACCGTTAGAAACGATTTTTTTTTCGAGAATACACTGTACAAATTCATCCATAATTGCTACACATACCCTACAACTATGAAGAACTTCACACTCACACACAAATTTAGCGCCGAGAACGAATGTCAGCAGCGCAAACAAACCTAACACATGTTTGTAGAGCAGACAATTTCCACCGGCCAGTCTAATGCTTGATCAGTGATTGTAGGAGTTGTTTCCAGAGTTAAAAATCTCAACCCGTGCCGGCGAACATTAGCACAATAGCGCATATGACAAATGCATGAGAGCATCCGTACCGGTCCGGTTGAATTATTTAGCTCGCTGCACCAGCTCCCTGTGACGACGGCTGGTAGGTGGGGAGCGCAACGCGGAGTGGTCTCGTCGATAAAATTCGACCCTATTTCGGCCCACTACAAACCAAGCCGCGCGTTGTAACGGGCGTTTTGCCCGAGCCCCATCCTGACCGAATGCATCGGGATGCATAAATGATGTCACCGTGGCAGGTCGTACAGGCGAAACACTGCATTTTGGATGGCAGTGCCGCTGGTGGCATCTAAAATTAAAAACCCCAACCCTCCACGGTCGCGTTGTAGTTTGTTTTCTTCTCCTTTTTCTTCCCTTTCGCATGCCGCAGCGATCTGCGAAATCAGCACTTGACGTGTAAATAAACAAAGCAATTTATCCTCGTCACTGCGCTGGCTGCAACGGACGAGAACCGCATCCGCGTCTGCCAGATGTCGCAGTAAATATTCAAATTACACCAGGTTACAGCCGACTGCCCGTATGGTTTTTGCCACAGGGAGGCCTGTGTCGTGCAGCTTTCCGGCATGCTCCGATTTTGATTGCATTCATGCGACCGGAACCGGCTCTTTTCCAAGGACAAAGGTGCCGAGAAACCCCGGGAGGGAAAATTCGAACCCACGGCAAGCACATTTCGGTGGCGCGCGATCGACTGCTACACGCGATGTAAATTCCGATTGTGATTGCGGATGCTGACTGCATCGTGGTGAATGGGGAACGAAAAGCAACAGCGTTGTAAGCGCTTTATGCTTCAGTCGATTTTTCTGTCCAATCGAAATCAAGCGCAGGAGTCGCTCTGATGATTAGTTTGATACTTCAAAATGACAGACAATGAATTTATCGTTCACGATCGGTAAATTGTTGTACCCCGATGTTAGCAACTTGCTGACCATAATCTGTACTTTTGGCTGGGAAAATCCTCATCTCCAAATCGCAACGTGTATCCCGATAGGTGAAAAGCTTAAACCTCCAGCTTTTTTACGATGGAGAGAACGGTCACATCCGGTCTCCGGGAAGAACAAAGGTTCTAAATTTGCCCACCGTTGCTTTTCTTCGTCAGAAACATACTATTTAACAGCTTTTCAGATATTGCAAGCAGTTTGAGGACGCATAAAATAGATGTGATTCTTTACTATCAATAATGTTTCATTAGTTATAAATGCGTTCCTACTTTCGAGCCTTAAATGTAACTTTTTTTTTGTAACGGAAATAAATAAAAAAGAAAAATTTCACCGAGTGAACATAACATGTTGCACGTGTAATGTGTGTGTGTGTGTGTGTGTGTGTGTGTGTGTGTGTGTGTGTGTGTGTGTGTGTGTGTGTGTGTGTGTGTGTGTGTGTGTGTGTGTGTGTGTGTGTGTGCAATTTCTTCGTATCGCACACTCCACAAACCCACTCTAATTGCGCATAAGTGGCAACTGCTCAGATGGAAACGTCAGCTTAGCAAACGGCCGCGTGTTCCGGACACGATGGTTCTACAGGGCCAATAGGGACAGATGGGGCGCCAGGGTGGGCACGAATTTTCCTGCGCGTCACATGTCGTTGTCGAACCGAGGAAACCGAGCGTCCCGAAGCGTGGACGGGCTGCAAAAAGTGCGATTTGTTTGATTATAATTTTTCCTCCGTTCGATCTCTTGTTTGCTTTTAATTTCAACATAACGACCATGTCGAACTGGTGCTGCTGGTGCTGCTGCTAGTTCTCTGTTGTCGCTGTGTACTTCGGTTCTGGGTGGAATGGAAACATGCTACAGATGCATTATTATAGTATCGTTAAGGATATATAAAACGAGAATGGTGATGCATCCTTCTGCAATACAATGACTCTTGAAACGCCAGTCTGCTGGTAGAGTGGAATCTAGCTACATTATTATTAGTGTATGAAATAAAAACAATCAAAAAATAAAAACGGTTACTCTCGATGAACGGATTTGTTAAAACATTTGCAGAACGAATGTTGTAACGGGTGTGACAACCCTGGATGCGCTATGAAAACATCCATCGAAGTAGTAGCGCTGGGACGATCCTTTTTGCGTTATGATATTTTATGTTTTACTAGACCCAATATTCACTTGACTAACCTGACGAGGAGTTTAAAATTCGATTCAACAATTGCTAATGTGGTGATGAAACGCTGACAGTGTCGGCCTTTCTCCAGATTCCATTTGGACCAGCGGAAGTCACTACTTTTAGGAGTGGCTAACAAGCTATGTAACAGTAACTTAGCCGAGATAACTTCGATCGTTCCTCAAAAAAAGAGAGACAGAGAAAGAGATAAAAAAAACAACTTTTTTGATGCGCTTATTATTATTAATCCACTTATTCGTTCATTCAATAAGCTTTGAAAGTATAAATCATCCATTTGTGGCTTTTGGTGACAATGATACTTTTGAGATGTCAGATTCTCATCATAGGAAATGACAAAAAAAATATATATGTACAGATTGAATAATATGCTCGAATACACTTTATATTAAAAACAGTTTGCTAAGCTACATGAACACATTAAAAAGCTGGATGCAAAATCTAAAAAACAAGCTAAAAAAATACAAAATCTGTTTTACATTAAAAAGACCTTGTGTTATAGTCCAGCAAGTTCTAAGATACGGCCGTAAGTGGCGCTTATCGGTAAGGCAACAGGGCTGTCAGATTTGAATTGTCAGTTGATGATTGCCGTAAGTATTAATTATCGCATAATTCAGAAGTGAGTCTAAATCGTTCGTGAGACGCCTGTTCATAATACTACGGATTGATTCGATACGATTGATCCACGTCCAAGTAGACGGCTTACGTACAGTGCTACAAATACTGCAGATGAAAACTAACTAAAGAGCAGTAAAGAGATTTAGTGCACGTTGGATCTCTTAATTCTTCGGTAAGCGACCGGCCGGATCAAAAAGTTGGTTGCCCTTTAACAAAAGGTTATCGTAGTGTTGCGAAAACGTACAACGCTGGTCAAGTGTTACACTCAAATCCTGCACAGAATCGCAAAAGCGCTGCCATAAATTGCATCTGCTGTGAACCCTAGAAAATCATGCCAGACTGTCATTTAGTTCTGTTTTATTTACTGACGTACGAAATGTGTGTAGTATGAACGGTTCGCCAAGGACGACTTTTAGCTTTTGCTCAACTATCGACGCAGCAACGAACATTCCTTCGTTTTTTCAATATTTATGAGGCACAGGACATCGGTTCCTTATGTCATTTGATTGGCGATGGCCATCAGCCGGACTGATTATATCAACTGCTCGATAGGCATTCGTAGCTGTTTGTAGTGAAACGGCGTAAAAACTACCCCCTCCTGCCAATGCAACCAATCAAGGCGCATCTAAAAGGTGTAGAACATGTATTGAAGCCAGTCGCAATCAGTACGGTTGATAGGAAGTAGGAAAATTGGAGCCGTACAGTGGGCATATTGGGATGGGGATTTATTCTTATCAGTCGGTGTACTAGCGAGCCGTGTTTATTTCCACTAGCTGGTGGCAGGGAATCCCCCGCAAAATCGCACAACTTCTGCGTTACGAGCGACAGCAGCTCGCGGTTCAGTTTAATCAAACGCGGCAGCAGAAGCGGACGTGCAATCTAGGCAGCGAACGGCAGCGCACCATGTGGCAGTTCATAAGGTCAAGTATTTTAATAACGGCGATAATCTTCATCGGTGCCGCCCATGGGTAGGTATTGCGCTTGAGCCGAGGGGGCCGAACTCGTGCCGAACATTCGTGTGCAGTTTCCGTGATTCGTCTCATTCCCAGCGTGCTGGTGGTGGGTCCGAAATTTATACGATCCAACCAACCGTACACCCTGGTGGTCAGCAACTTCAACAACAAGCTGAGCAAGGTGAACTTGGTGGTGCGCATGCGAGGCGGTTCCGAAAACGGTGACCTGGCGCTGAACGAAACGAAAGAGTTCGATGTGCGGCAGTTCGCGAACAGAATGGTCACGATCAACGTAGGTTCAAAATGGGCAGCGTGGGCAGCCGGCGGGCGAATGAGCGCAGCGTTCTGAACGGATGGTTATTTTTACAGATGCCGGAAAATTTGGTCCCCGGGCAGTACAAAATCACTATCGACGGTATGGCGGGGTTCAGCTTCCACAAGGAGGCGGAGCTGGTGTACGAGAGCAAATCGATCTCGGGTGTGGTGCAGCTCAACAAGCCCGTGTTTAAGCCGGGCGATACGGTTCGGTTTCGTCTGATAGTGCTGGACACCGAGCTGAAGCCGCCGGTGCTTGTGAAATCCATCCAGGTCACGATTCGTGACCCGCAGAACAACAAGATCAGAGGATGGTCTGCGGTCAAACTGCACGCAGGCGTGTTCGAGGGCGATCTTCAGATCGTTCCTACTCCCATGCTCGGCGTCTGGAATATCTCGGTGCTGGTGGACGGAGAAGAGCTCGTCTCGAAGACGTTCGAGGTGAAGGAGTACGTGCTGTCTTCGTTCGATTTGCAAATCGTGCCTTCGGTGGTGCCGTTGGAAGAGCACCAGAGCCTCACGGTGACGATCGCCGCCAACTACCATTTCGGCAAACCGGTGAAGGGATCCGCCGCGCTCGAGCTCTACTTGAACGATGACAAGCCAGACCAGAGGAAGCTGTTCGAAATGGACGGCAGGAGCGAGCAACGCTTGCCATTCAACAGTTTCTTCGATGTAGCCGAACTAGAGCAGAATGTGCGCGTGAAGGTGGCATTCTCCGAACAGCACACCAGTAAGTGAATCCAGCCCGTGGAAGCGCGTGCACGTAACAAGAGTAAACGTTCGACGCCGTGTACTCTATTCTTCCAGATCGCACCGTAACGCGCGAGGTTTCCATTCCGGTGTACAAATATCCGTACCGGGTGGAGCTGAAGAAAGAGAGCCAGCAATTTCGTCCCGGTGTACCCTTTAAGTGTGCGCTGCAGTTCACGTACCACAATGGCACCCCAGCGCGCAACATCGAAGGAAATTTGAATGTGTACGCGGTGAATCTAGAGCAAACGCTCGCCTCGAACGAGAAGGGTTTGATCGAGCTTACGCTGCACACGAGCCCATCAACGGAGATCATCGATATCAACGTAAGTAGGTTGCTGCCGGTGTTGCGTTGCTGTGCGTGAGCATCTTGGACTCATTTTTTCATTACGTCCGTCCAAACGATCCCTTCCCGGTGTCGCCACAGTTTTCAATCGACGCGAATGGCTTCTTCTTTGCCGATACGGTCACTAAGGTGGAGGTCGCCACGGATGCGTACCTCAAGCTGGAGCTGAAATCATCGTAAGTAGAGTGTCATGCCCATGCTCCAACCGAACGACTGCTGAAGCAGTTGCTTCTCACCTCACTTACTTCCCAGCGTCAAGCTGAACAGGTCGTTACGGCTGTTGGTGCGGTGCAGCGAACAGATGGCATTCTTCGTGTATTACGTGCTCTCGAAAGGCCACATCATTGAATCGCGCTACATTCGGCCCAACAAGCTGACCAGCTATATGCTCCAGCTGACCGCGACAGAAAAGATGATACCGAAAGCCAAAATCCTGGTGGCCACCGTTACGAACAATGTGGTGGTGTACGATTTCATTGATCTCGACTTCGACGAATTCCGCAACAATGTAGGTAGCACCACAGAACGAACAAAAAACAAACTAGGTTTTGCCGAGAGTTATATTACAGCGAATGCGTTGTGTTTTTTGCTTTCGTGCAGTTTGATTTAACTATCGATGAGGAGGAAGTGAAGCCCGGCCGGCAGATCATACTGAGCATGCGAGGTCGACCGAAATCGTACGTTGGATTGGCTTCGTATGATGCGGGACTGTTGGCCTACGGCAAGAACCATGACATGTACTGGGAGGATATAGTGAATGTCTTCAACGGCTTTCATGACATCGATCCGAACGAGTTCGACAAGATTCACGTAAGTTTGCCGGAACAATCTCGCTACCCGGTGCTGTATGGTAATCATTCGTTCACAGAGCATGGGACTGTTTGCCAGAACGCTGGATGGTGTCATTTTCAGCGGTGGTATGTATGCAACATGCAGCACAGTGAAAGTCTGCGATGGGATTTGAACATTTCAACTGTTCCTCTTTTTCACTCGCAAGCAAACGATAAATCCGCACGATCCGGGACACAATCGACCAACTTGGTCACGAAGCTAGTGGAGTATCGGGTAAATTTCCTGGAATCGTGGCTGTGGAAAAACGTTACCATCGACAGGCAGGGCATGCGGAGCTTGATCGAGCACGTGCCAGATACACCGACTTCCTGGTACCTGACGGGATTCTCCATCGATCCGACGTACGGTTTGGGCATCGTCAAAAAACCGATCCAGTTCAAGACAGTGCAGCCATTCTACATCGTCGACAACTTGCCGTATTCCATTAAACGGGGCGAGGCGGTCGTGCTACAGTTTACGCTGTTCAGCAATCTCGGCGCGGAGTACGTCGCGGATGTGACGCTCTTCAATGTGGCCAATCAGCTGGAGTTCATTGGGCAACCGGCGGAAGGCAAGTTTCTAGCGTGCTGCGTGTGCATTTCTTCCAATGGAGCAATAATGTTGGACCATTCGCAGATGTGAGCTACGTAAAAACCGTCAACGTTCAGCCGAACGTCGGTGTGCCTGTCTCCTTTCTGGTGAAGCCGCGAAAGCTCGGTGAGATGGCGGTCCGTGTGATGGCATCGATCATGCTCGGTCGCGAAACGGACGCGATCGAGAAGGTGATCCGGGTGCTGCCGGAGAGCTTGGTGCAGCCGAGGATGCAATCGCAGTTTTTCAGCTTCGATGAGTACAGGAACCAGACGTTCTTCTTCAATTTAGACATCAACAAGAAGGCTGATAAGGGATCGGAGAAAATTAAGTTCCGGGTGAATCGTAAGTACGC
>JXXA01001375.1:0-33789 GCA_000956255.1 Anopheles punctulatus | reverse complement strand
CGTCCACCCGGTGCCGGAGAAGGGTGCAAATGTGGCGTTCCGATAGCCGTTCGGAATTTGCTAAATAGCTAAAGTTGTACCATAAATCCTGTTCACGAACCATAAAGTTAGCGTCTTCCGAAATAGGAGGCTCGGTGGCCGGGAAGGCCCCGTCCCGGCTGCCCGGTCGGGTCGAAGTGGCCCGTAAGTGGTCGGTGGTGCATGACCTGGAAAATGGCCGCCTTCTGGCTGACCTTTTCCGAGGCAAGCGGCCGCCTCGAGGTTCCATTCTCGTCGGAGCTTATTCTTCCGCAAAAGTCAGCCCTCCCCGAAGCAGTTGTCACACCAAGTGGGCGAGCGGGGAAGCGGGAGCATGGTTTAATTTCCCTTCTCTGCTCTTCAGCTTCGTCTTCCGTCGCCGGCACTGACCGGTGCGAAAGGGGATTCAATTAAAATTTGCCTCAAATTGGATTATACACGTCAAAACAATAAATAAATTTTGCACTTCAGGATGCCGTCCGTAGCTTTGGTCCGGTGGAAAAACAAAAGGAAACGGGGAGTCGGAATTCGTCCTATTGTATTGGCTACGTTGGAGAGAGGGAACCGAAAGGATCTGCCCGGTTGTCCTTAGAATGTGTAGCGTTGGGTCTGGATGACGCTTTCGGTATGTGAGACCCTCAAGAGCTTTAGGTACCTCACATTTGTTTGTTCCAAATTTCAAGCATCTCCGAATGGAGGACAACTTGTGCAAAAAAAAAGAATACAAAACACACATATACACGTTTTCCACTAGCAGGTGCTTGTGTTGTGAAGTTAAAATTAAGATTTGATCAGTAATTGTGTGGCGTCTCCCGAAGGAGCGAAGGAAGGGTCCTTCTGTACCACTGCGTATGTCAGACGGGTAGCTCCACGAACTGGACATTCCGTTTCGAGGGGTGTTCTGGAAATGCCTTCTTTAAGGCTAATACTGGCCCTCACACACACACACACACACACACACACACATAAACACTAAACATTATTGCCATCCACCATAAACCACTTACTGAAACGTGGTGCTCAAGAAGAAGCATCCTCGCTCCCCGTGGGCTGCACACACAATTATCCCCGAATAGGGTGGAAGTGTCCGAATCGTGTCGGTAGCGGCTGCTGCTGTTGCTTCCAGTTTCGGTTTCGCTCCCAAGCATATATATGGTTTACGATTTTTGAAAACTCAATTACGGACGAAAAACGATTACGACGTTTTACGGCGAATGGTGTTTCGTGCGGCCATTGGCTGCTAAGGATCGCAAGGTTGCAGGCTCCTTGGGGTGACTGGGGAAAAAATAATCGTAAAATAAAGTCTCACCGACGTGCTGCGCCCCGTTGGATGAATTCCGTAATCCGATTTCGGTTGACATTCGATCAATAAAAATGTTTTAAAGTCGCTACGTCTGCAGGTGACGGTTTATGCGAGGAAAAGAATTTGAAAAGTATTTTTATTTTATTTTTCACTGATTTATAATTTTTGAATCTTAGATTGACCAATATTAAGGAATCTTTTATGCGTGTGTACCTAAGCATGATTCTTTGCCGGCCAGATTCGTTCTTGCGTCACGCAGTTAATGAAGGCTTTCTGCGTTCATCTGCAATATTGTTGTGAATTTATATTTCATGTAACGCACTGCATGGCATCATTCTCCGCTCCCGTCCTTTCAGATAAATCCTTCGGGTCACCTAATTCTATTACGTCCCCGGACGGTGCGGCGGGGATGCGTTTTGTTTCTTTTTCATTTCGACCGACCGAACGTCCCCTGTGAGTAATACATTTATGCCGGAGTAAACATAAGGACAGCCTCTTATGGGAGGCTTTTTTGGCAATTTTTTTTCGTCGGTTGTTTTGTTTTCATTTTCAACCAAAATCACAAGAACATTCTGACCCTTTTCCAGTGAGCCAAAGAACACCCTTTCATCGTTGCGCAGGAGCGTTCAGGAATCGTGTGTTATTAAATTGTAATACGATAGATTCGTTTTTAGCGCGCCCAAGCTATTTCCGATGGCACGGAGTCAGAAATTGAAATATATTCCATTCCCTGGAGAAAAATATCATTTATTCTGGACAGGGAAAAAAACACAACGGCTTGAAAGCTGCAGGGGAAAACATTGAAAAAACATTGCACTCATTCAATCATTGTGTGGCATAAATAGATATTTATTTCAGTTTTTTTGTGTGCCATTTCTTTCCCCACGCGGAAGATTCGTGCTGAATCCAGAGCGTCTGCCGAGGCGCTTCGTTATGTGTGTTTCCATTTCGTTCTCCTACCATCGATGTAATAAATCCAAATTAAGCCTGTCAGGGCCGGCGACAGCAGCAGAGACACCAGTCAAAAGTGCAAAAATAATCAACACACTTCAAGTTAATAAGAGAATCGTCGGCCGCGGCCTTCCGCTCGCCTTTCAACTAATTTGTCTGAATACGAATCAGTACGGCATTTAGCTTCTATTCATTTCAAAAAGTTCCGGACATTTTTCACGCTTAATTTTGCCCTTATCTTAGTTTGCCGAACTTCGTCGCTTCACCTCATCGTCCGTATCCATCCCCATTGCCCCACACATTTAATCCACGCCAACCGGGGCGAGAGATAAGTGGAGCAAAAGAAAGTAACAACAGGGCGCTTGGAATAAAAAAAAAATGTCTTAAAGGACACACCGTGGCCAGCAGAAGCGGGCAAAATTTTTAATTGAAATTTATGACAAATTTTCCACACCCGCGCGTATGAAAGCCACCTCCACCCACCGGTTTAAGCGCAGGTGGCACTACGGGTAAAAGCTGCCGTATTGTATGGTTTTGGTGTTTTTTTTTTTGTATTTGTCGTTGCTTTCCCAAATGACGTAAAAAGCGCGAGGCAAAATTGGATAAAAGCAGTCAGCAGTGAAGAGGATATTCATGTTCCGTCATCTTCTTGAAAGGGAAATGCGTGGCACAGGGAGGGAGGGGGTGTTCGAAGCGAAAATCATCTTCACCGTGAGATGAACGACATTTTTCTTTCCGGACCCGGTCCGAAGAAGGATCAGGATCTTTTTTATTTCTGCGAGCTCGTAAGATTATATGTTGATCCAGCTGAAAGCAGGGACACCTTTCTGATTGGCGAGTTTCAGTGCGGTGATGCGACGGAAAAAATGGTAGGATAATTTATTTATTATTTTTTTCTGTTGCTACTTTGGGCTTTTTACCACGCCGGTGGTTTTTACTATCGGCTGTTCGGTTTTGCTGGTTAGAAACATAATTTTTAGTGCCCTTTATAGTGTAAGAAACGTAAACTAAATAATTCATTTTAATAGCACGTTATTCTTGCGCGGTTGGTTAAGAGCCTTTTTGAGTCCAAAGGGGTTTCACACCTGCACACTCTTGCATGGCATAGGCGCTGGTTAACTGAGCAGGCTTAAAAAAATGCTATAATCCTGCCAACCTGACGAGGTGAATCCTCGCTGGTTGCCAATACACCCGAGATTCGTTTCAATTTGCTTCAAACCATTTCCCTTAGTCCAGTTAACCCTGGGTGCCTGCCGACCGGTGAGCTTGAATAAAATATGGGAAACAAATAGTCGGGTTGAATAAAATATCAACTAACGAGCCGAGAGAGGCGCCAGGGTGGAGGGAAAAAAATACAGAGCGTAGTAGAACACACTGCGGCGATACTTGATACGCCCTTGCCGGGTGAACGGAATAGAAAAAAAGGATGTTTTCCTTCACGCGATCCCGCGTGTACGAAGGCATTCGTCCGAGATGGATATTACCTTCCCTGGACTGTGAGCCATCGGTGCTGGACGGGCTGGAGTTTATACGATATTATGTCAGGTTAAACATCGATTTACCTGAGCATGATGTTCCGGTACGTGTACCATCCCTGTCATGGGCGCTGCATGGAGAGTGTGAGGTCTCAACCTTCTTCATGGATGTGGATGTTCGTTTCCTGACCGACCTGCGGGAGAACGACGACCAACGTCCTAACAACGATCTGATTCAGCCCCGTAGGTGGTTAGTTGCTCGTCGAAGCGCACCATGAAAAATTAACCTTCATCTACACATACACACCTCGGGTTCGAGGGAGGGGAGTGGCGTTTCGGTGGACCACATCCGCCCTTCCACCGGTCTCTCTTTCAAACAAGGGCAAAAAAGGGTTCCGATGCTTTAGTTTGGCATCCAAGTTCCGGACGAGCAAACAACCCGGAACCGACGACGAGAGGCGTTCGCCTTTGCTGATCTCATCCTTCCCGGGATTTGCAGTGGCTCCTGGGTGAGGCTGGTGGGGAAACCCGTTTGGGAGGATGCGTCTGAGCCTTTTGAAACAGGATACCAAAATATATGACCCCGTAGAGATTCATAAACGCAATTATTTGCGCTTCCACACCTGCACACACGTGTGTAGTGAAGACAAGAGGAGACGTTGTCTTTTTTTTTACAACAAAACGTGTAGTAGGATCTGACAACCATGCGGTCTAACGTCGAACCACCGACACCAACGGTTCGGGCAGGGAATTAAACGCACTCGCTTGAATGAAAACTAAGGTGAGCGCTTAATAAGACACGCTTCATGTCCAGGATGCCCATGGCAACACCTATATCATCCATCGGTCTCCTATCCCAAGTACTCAATATTTGAAAGACACCTTCGTCTTACTTCGCCGCACGATGATACACGATTGGTTGCAGTCTTTTTTGCCTGTCGATCGCCCTCATCCACAACCTCCCGGGACTCATTTAATTGTGGTGTATCTGTGTGTTTTGGCGTGTGTGCGGTACACTTTGACAACGGGACCGCCCATCACCCCCCGCCCACTGCCTCAAATAATCGTTAATCAATTAGTTTGCCATCGTTCCATCTTCATCCGGCACCGGTTTCCGGACCGCTCGAGTCTCGCATTCTCGTATAATCAAGTTTATTCCTTCATTAGCAGTGTGTGCTCTCGAGATTCTGTTCCCGGCTGTGGTGTGCGCCCTCCGCCGGAAGTTGTGTTGCTGCGTGCATTAGTCGGTTACGCGCATTACGGGTGTAATAAATAATCCCTGCTCGTGCACATGAGGTGGACAAGAAGATCCTTTGTGTGTGCTGCAGCCCGTTTCGTAATGTCAAGAAGCGTCAAGAAGTTTAACCTTCTCCAGTGTAAGCGCAGGACAAGCGCAACTAAGTGGGGGGGAGGAGGAGGAAGGACTATAAACCAAAACGCGGCAAATGTTGAAATGAATCCGGGACGAAAGTTTTCCTTTTGTGCACAACTTCCCACACTCCGGTGCGTGATCTTCTTTTGCGGTCGTCGTTGTCCCATCTTCTAAGACAACACGACATCCTTCGGTGTGTATGTGTGTTATGTCGTTGTCGGTTGGCTACGGCACGGAAAAGATGCTGCGCGTTGTTGCGAGCAATCTGGGGAACGACAGAAAGGTAAACAAATAATTTATTATCCTTTCGCCTGCATTTTGTTTGCATTTGGGGTCGGATGTTTGCTGTTTTTTTCTATATTTTCTTTGTGTGGCCTCCAACCTTTTGGTTTGAAAAAACGATGGTTTTGAAGAGGGGGAGTAGAAAAAGTTTATCAATTTACACAAATTAAGAAAAACGTGCCCTCAATGGGATATGGAAGGAATGCCAAAATGTTGCTTGCCTTTAAAATTTACCACTGAAAATGTTGTGTTGTAGAGTATGTAATGCAATCGGTGTATTTAATCATCTTCAAAAAATGCATTATTTCTCCACATAAACAATTGTTTAAAGATGAAGGAAATAAATACTTAATACACGAAAAGTATGTGTGTAGTGAACATTGCATACTATTAGGCGCACATTTGTCATTTCAAAGCTAGCAGCAAGGTGTCTTGCATTTCGGTATTTTCTGAAGAACAGAAGCATTGCAAGGAAATGAAGAAGAATTACGTGCTTGATAGCTTTTCAGACACTCACAAGCAAACCATAAACACAAAAAGATTAATGGAAGTGCTTAACGAGTATCGTTAAAAGGCACCGCATCGCACACTAAACCAACATAGCAGCAAACAGCAAAATGGCAGCATAATACGCTATCCTATAGGAGGCCAATCTATTTTCCGCCTGGGCACCTTTCGTGTATTGAAAACAGAACCTGCCCCCCACAAGTCCTGAAAATACGTTGTGCGTTTGTGTGTATGGGTGAATGGGAGACGCAATCATCGATGGCATTCAATAATTATACGAGGCCACCTTAATCAAACCATGAAATTATAATTGCTCTATTGAATTTCCTTCCTCTGATCCGGCCCAGTAACATGTCCCTACCCCGGCTCCACCATCGGGAAGCTTAGCCTGCCGACCGTCTCTTGCGCGAATCCGGATGCCGCGGATTTAATTGGCACACTACGGTGCCGAGTGCCGCCCATATTGTGTGCTGTGCGCCCGGCGGAAAGCGCGAATTATGATTGCATAAATATTGCACACCCTGAAGCAGTTTCACTATTGTGCGTTTACTTGGCTTCAGGCTTGTGTGTTGGAGGTTGGCGAAGCTTTACGAGTCCGGGCGACGGTGTGCGGTTGCATTGTTGTATTGAATTGCACCGATCCCATCCATCGGCGACGGTTAACGGAGAGGGCGTTTAATTATTTAGACACGATTATTTACTCACCGAGGGGGCGGCCCTCGCACGGATTTTGTTGAAAGCAGTTTAACGCGCGCGCGACTGGTGGATCTTGTGATAGCGATGTAACGCCTGAATGTAGGCAATGTGAAGAGTGAATGGATAAGGATTAAGATGGCGAGATTAAGTTCTTCGCATGGGGAAAGCTTTTATCCCTTTTCGAGCAGGAAATGGATAATTTCATTTCCCGGATTTATTCTCGACAGTGGCAAAGTTGCTTCGGATGCAACGCTTTTTTTACTGGTCTCTCTTGATGACTATCGCTTGTCATTTCTTACTTCGCTCAATCCGTTCTTCTTCGCAATGGCAAAAAGTGCACTCAATTCGTGCCGCGATTCATTCGCATCACTCCGAGATAGTGCTTGGCTGTGTGACCAGTTTCGCTGTGTCCATTCGTTTGTAATTAGATTTAATTTTTAATTAAGTAATTTATGCGAGCGAGCGCGCAATTCGACGCTTGTGTTGTTGATAATGCAGATCGTATTACTCCTGCAGTTGAGAAGAACGAAAAAAGCACAAAATCTGAACAAGAAACGTAATTGTCTTCGGCGAAAGGCTTTCATCGCATATTTGTTCATGTTCGAAAGTGAAAGGTGCGTTATTACTGCCCTGTTGTAGCAATTTATTCGCATCTCTTAAGAAGGCGTTAGAATACATATAATCATGTATAAAGATGGCCGGTTTAGAGTTTAGAGTTTTGGTAATTGTTTATATTTTTCTATTGAATTTGAACCTTGAGTAAAATCAATATGAAATAGTCAATATTTGTGAAAATGATAAACACAATCCTTTGCCGACTACAAATCTCACGACTCTTGCAGCATAGCTCATTCTGAATAGCAAACAATGCGTTCCGAGCGGAAGACTTATTACAGCTAATAAATATTTTATAAATATCCCTGAGCAGCAGCTGGATCGGGTAACTCTTGTTAGGGGAGAACGATTGATTGCCCTGCTATGAGAGGAGCAGCGTAAGAAGTTGCAGTCGGGGAAGATCCTTTATACCGTCCGATAGGCTCCTCTTCTTAGTCTCTTTATTTCTGCAAAGAGCAGGAATCGACCGAAACTATCCCACGAATGGTGGCACGTACGAGCTTCGAACCGATTTGTGGCCCACGTATGGACCAGAGCTGTGGGGCGGTAATCGCGTGGGTTTGAAATTGCGAGTAACTATAACGGCCATACATAATTCATAAAGCACCGAAGCGGCAACTACGGCTGCTGTTTGTTGAACCCGGCGCAAAATTATGCCCAAATAACCGAGGCGAATTACGGCGCGATGGAAGAACGAACCTGAACTGTAATCAAACACGTCGGAGTCTGGTCTACCTTTTCGCAGAAAACCACACACACACACACATACAACGCGCGCAAACCGAAAGGTAAAGCTCGGACACCGGTTCCATTTCTCTTGCGCCCACTGGCACTGTGTAATTATCGTCTGGACTGGGTTTCTTCGGCAATGTTTCGCCTTCTTTATCCCCGCTGCTAATCAGTCCGGCCCTTCAGTGCTCAGGTAAAGGTGCATGACCCTGGGCAGGATTCATTAGTAGGTGTGTTGAACCCCTGTGGGTGAGTGATAAGCGAAGAGAATAAGAAAGAAAAGGAGCGTATCGATATCGTTCGATTTTCTTTCGAATCGTGTGTCTGGAAAAAAGGGGCTCGGAACTCGGAAGACGTTCTCTCTGGGAAACAATAGCAGGCAGACGTAAGCGTCCAATTTGAGCATGAATGAGGGAAAGACTGAGTTGTGTTTTGTTGTGTTTGTTCAATCTAGATATGAAACCTATGTTAAAGAGATTTGAATAAATCCATATTATCCCCTAAATGTATGCAAATCATAGCACTATACTTTACATCGGTAAAGAATATTTTGGAAGTAGTAATTTCAATTTGGAATACAATTTAATGGTTCAACAAACCATCATTAATATACCTGTAGTAATAATGTGAGAAATTAGACAATTTTAAAACACATAAAAATTGTATCAGACTGATCCCATGTAAAAACGCCTGAATGTAGGCCAATAAAGTTTTTTTCTTTCGCTTATATTAGTTTATTCAATTAATCTTACAGTAGCATAGTTAATAAACGTTATAAACAGTTCTAAGTTGTATTGAAACCTAGTTCACCTTCACTTAAAAATATGCTTGCTGTTGAAGGCAAAAACAATCACGTTACAGTAACACTGACCTGCTTAAATTGGATTTGTTCGTTTCGGTCGCGCACCGCATAACATCACCCGATAGTGCGATTGAGATTAATCGATGCTGTAAATAATCACCGCTGGTCACTAGATGTCATGACTGTACACCATTCGTTTAAGTAGCCGAATTTTCGATCCAATCTCGGAGGCGAGCGCACGGGCACCACGGAGCGATAGTTGTCGCTAATAGCTGTTTGCTGAAAATCGGGCACAACAAGTCGAACGAACCGTGTGCTTGTCATGCTGCTGCGTCCCATTGAACCCATAAACCTACAAGAAACGTCTAACCCAGCCGCTCCGCCAGCCCTTCGCACCGACTGCAGTCAGCAACCAGAAAAGAAAACCGATCAATTTTAGCAGCGATTTTCACAATCTTCGTAAACGTCCGTGCGTATCCGTCGGATGAGGATGGCCTTCCCGTGCCCCGGTGTAGGGGGTAAGAGGTTTCGCGTGAATTGTACTGTAGGAAAATGAAAATGTCAAAGCAGGCGCCCCACCCCGTACGCGCGCGCGGTGTTATCAAAAGTGAAATCGTTCGTCTTTCTGGAACACACAATATGGTGGCAACGGCGTGTTGTTTGCTAGTTTTTTTTTCTCTATTTTTTTTTCTTGTACACCCGAGTGCTCGCCCTCATCCAGTCCCTCGATGCCGAACTTCTGCCTGCTGTCAACTTTCGATTTCGATTCGCCATCGCCGTCTTTTTCCCTTGCCTGTGCACGGGTATGGCGAGTGAATTAAAATATGTTTTCCACTCGATTAGCATCAGAAATCATTTCGCCAATTCTCGAACCTCCCCCCCCCCTGTAACCGGTCGCACACCAGAGGACTGAACTGGACCGATTTTGGCATGCTTTTTTCTCTATTCCATGCGTCCTTCCTTCGGTCCAATAGAAAAAGCAACAGCAGCAGGCCAGCAGTGGTAGAGCGGTGGAGAAATTCAATAAATTTTATGCCCTGACTTTTACTTGCATCCGTTTCTCGGGGCGAAGGCAGTGTGGCGTGTCTGCACGCGCGTGTCCATTCCATCATCGTGATTTTTCCAACGCTGCAATGTAGTACAACAACAAACAAACCAAAAAAAAAATCGAGCCCTTTTTCTTCCATGCGTCTCGTGCCGTGAAGGTTATACATTCGGGCGTAATTGAATTTTCCGCTACTTTTGGTAGGAAAATAAATTTCAGCCATTGCTTAGTGAAAGCAAAGATTTGTTTTCCCCTCTCCCCGGCTGGTGTATGTGTGAGGCTGTTCTGGCTCTGTGGATCTGTCAAGAAGAGCGTAACCTTCTAACAATAGGCACTCCTACTTTGTGCCCGTGCTTGACTCACTTCCGAGCTGCTTCCGATCCCGGTAGGCCTAACAGCAATCCAGGAATTAGCTTACGTCATCGATGGCTATTGAACGCCCGGCTATGTCCATTGTCCATTTTCGCTCAACCTCCTCCCATAGGCAGCAAGCTCACGGTAACATGCACGCCCGGATGTGACAGAATTGTCGCTTCCTCCTTCCTCCGGTTTTGGAAATTAATTGAAAGAACAATTGGTGGATGATTTGAATTTTTACGCCGGCATTCGATCACCATCAATAGCTGGATGGAGAAAGCAGGGAAGTTCATCCGGCCTGAACAAGCCAGCGAGACCGGTTAAGTGGATGAGTTGCGAAGAATTTTTCGCACAATTGACTCCGAAGCCGGGCTGGATCGGTTCCCAGTGTTCTTGGAAACCGGAACAAGCGTATCAATCAAGTTTAATTTCAGCGTTTATAGCAGAGACGGGGAGTTTTGGACGGAAAGGAATCAATAAAGGATGAGCTTTCTTTTGCGTTGTTCGAAAAATAGTTTGCAAAATTTCCATCGTTCCAGCGTTTCTGTGAACTAGAAATTGAATTAACATCAATTTTCGAGCATAATTTTCGCTCTAGGCCAGAATATTGCATAGTTTTAGGGGTAGTTTCGGGTTTGTTAATAATATATGGGAATCATATTACACTCGAATCAGCGAGTTTTAATGCCTTTTAATGAGACAATTATTCGATGAAATAACTCACTTTCCCTAAACAACCATTCAAAACCAAATCGTTTGCATACCAAGCGTGATTTTACAAGAAAAATAATCAAATCTCTAACCATCGATCACTTCATGCCGCCCAAAACATGGGAATACGACTCGTCAAGTGCTTCCTACTAGTTAATCGCTTCCCAGTACTATCGATCGAAATCATTTCCCGTGGTGCTCGGGCAGCTGCATGGAGTGCACTTGTGCTCGGGACGTTTCACCGAAACGACCGTGAATATGTGTGAATTAAATGTAGCTCGTTTACGGTACCGCTTTCCCGGCGGCCCGTTGCCCACCGGCCAGTTTTGAAGCTAACAAATCGTGTCTGATCAGTTGATAGCGGCAGCACTAGCAGCATGATGCATCGTTTTCCTCATCCCCCTCCTCATCACGGGTCCAAATGTTGGCAAGGAATGGGTTGTAAAGATTTGAAATATTTGCTCCAAAATCTAAGCGAAATGCTGAAGTGCCAGTTAGTCGTTAGGCATGTGGCGCTCTGCCGGCCCATCCACCCAACCGCCCGGGATTCCCCACCTGCTATGGGTATGTTTGTAATTGCATGCTTGAATCGAATGATGGCACGCGTGGGGCAGGCAGCCGAGCGCGAGGATAAATTCTGCAATTTCCTGCTAAATGTAAATGAAAACAAAAGCCATTTCGGTTTGGTTGGAATGGTCTTTGCTGGCTGCACAGCCGGCAACCCCGAGACAAAGGATACATCGGTTGAAATCCGCTCGCACACAAACAAACGGGGCTCAGGGAGAGGGAGATCGGGAGAGAGAGAAAGAGAGAGGTTCGTTTCTCGAACGTTTGGACCGTGTGACGGCTGACCATCAGCCAAAAACCCACTCCATCCATCCACCCACCCGCCGCCGCAACAACAGAATGCGCCCGAGCACATAATTCAATTTATATTTATGCATTTGCATCTGTAAATATATGGCTCCGGCAGCACTCACACAAAACGCACGCACACAAATACGCCCGACGCGAGGATGCCATTTCGCTGTCGAGCTCACAGATTTATATGAAGTGATTATTTAATGTACGGCGTCCCGCCATCCCCGTTTCTCTCACCCTCCCACTCGACGCGGTCGGTGGTCATCGTGTTCGTTCTATTTGTTCCGTTGTTTTGGGGTTTTCACTCCGCCCAGGCGGCCGGAATCCATCCAGTGGCGGCCGTGGCACTTATACTGCGGTAGGATTACGGAAGGTATTAACGCCACCGGAGAGAGAAATCGGTTTGTCGGTTTCGACAGCCATCTTTTAGCTGGGATGGACCCGGTCGGTTCGGCCCCAGCGGGAAGCTACTACTGCCACCCCCTCGGCTACGAAACAATTGTCATTTTAATGAGGTATAAAAACGGCGATTTTTCGCATGCTTCTGCGTATTACATCGCAAATCCATGTGCGTGTGTGTTTTCGAGTGTCCGCAATTGAATGATATGCTTTTTTTTTTCTCCGTTTTTGTTTCGGATTTACATTAAACTAAAAGTTAATACGATAACCTGGCCCATGCAAGAACGGATTTAACATCCCTATAAGCCATAATTATAATCCCAGCATCACCGATTGCATGTGCGAAGCGAAAAACGCCGCAGCACTTAAACGATTCGCTTGATTTAATGATCATTAAATCCGCCCACCATGATCGGTCGTGTGTGTGTGTGTCATAAAAAGTTAGAAACGCTTTTTGCTTAGAAAACGCTTTTCCGCCATTTTTATGACCTCAAAATACCTTCCAATCCCCCTTCTCCCACATGCCGGCTGGCCATAAACATCGTCCGGTCGATGGACGTGTGGTGTAGCGAAATTGGTACATAAATTTCTCAAAGAAAAAACCCGTTGCTGGTAGAAAATTGCTGGCAGAGAGAAAGGAAACATTTCCAGACACGTTTATTACCGCTTCCTCGCCGAGGCGAACGGTTTTGAAAATCCAGATGGTTTCTAATTGAATTCCGGCTAGCCGATCGTGATCCATACGGTTTTATTGGAGCGATTGCGAATAGTTTCGCTCATTAATTGCTTCCTGCTTTCATGCCGCACGGATAAGATGGGTGGTGTTTTACATCAAGGATGCCTGTGTCTGGTTTGATCGTGCAAAGTTTTTAAAGATGCTTCCACGAAAAGGATAGCTGAATGTGAGCTGAACCGCTGTCGGTAGACCGCGCCTGATGTGATGACGTCAGTATTAGCTCTTGATTTTCAACAAGTATATGGTACGCTCAACAACTGGAATGTGAACGAAGCGTTCAATGAATTGTTCAAGCGAAAAGCATACATGTAGGCTACTAAATAGTTTTCCTCCTTGGAGTATGCAATCTGAATTAAATATCATTTAAGTTTTCCATTCCAAAGACAATTTTTGAAAAGACGGCAAAAATTCTTTCGATACAAATTTAAGTATTTATTTCTTATTCGTTAAAAAATTGATTGCATTGCTTTTACTTTGTTGATTTCCTGAATCTTAACATTGACATGAATAGAAAATTAAAATCTTGTATCTTTTCTCAATTTAATGAAATCTCTTATTAAAAATCACAAAAAAGCGTTTGATTTCCCTTCCATGATAAACTTCCACTCTGGGATGGTTCGTCAGTGGAAACTTTTATCCTGATTTGATTAAAATTTTCTTCCCTATCGTTCTTTCTGTTCCTGCTTTTCCGTAACACCGGGTTGAAACTTCCCGAAAGAGACGATGATGGCACTGTTTTTCGCATGTAGAGTTTACTCTCCACTTAACCTGTGTCGCACGCTACCAAGAGGCTTTTGGTGGTCGTGAAATGAAGGGTAAACGGACGCTTCGGTGGAAAACACGCAAAAAAAACTGTCACATGACTTTCAGTCCTTGACTAGCTCTCCGGAGGAAGAACTAGCAGTGGGTCGGCGTGAATCATGTCGTGGTTTTTTTCCTCATCCACCGGTTTGTTTGCTTTTTTTGTTAGACTTCATGCAGTGAGCCAAGCCTGGAGGAAAAACTACCCGAAATATTAGTCGAATTTCGACCGCTACATCATCGTTTCATCGAGAAGCATGGACCAGAACGTGGAGAGCACTGGGCGAGTAGTGGTGAAACTTTGCATCGCCGTATTTCCCCACTGGTCATTTTGTTCCTCGTGTATGGATGACGGATGTCAGTTTTTGTCTCCACTTCGGGGTTTTTTTTCTGTATCGTCCGACAAACTGGCTAAAGACCGAGCGAAATTAATTAACAGTCGTGTGCTCTCTTGCACGGGGTTTTTGTTCGCCCACATAGCGCCCGACCAGCGGGAGCGATGGCAAGAGTTTGTAGTGATCGAGAACGAAAAAAAAGTAACACACTCCGAATCGTATGAATAGTTCACTTGACTAATCCATTTTTTGTTTCTCTTCCGCTTCATACAGGGATCGAGTGTTTAAGCTGAACCTGAAGAACGTCAGCATGACGTCGTGTGATGTAAGTAAACTCCGCCACATTCCCATTCCGGGACCATTTTACTAACGATCATTGTAATGTAATCCTAATGAAACGAAATTTTCGCAAAATTTTCCCCTGCTCAACCTTTGACCTTGTCCATAATCCCGGCTAGTTAGCCCATAAAGTGCTCCCAGGAGTTAAACGTCCGGTTTTTTAAATGTCTGCAAATGGGTCTTTACGACCTTTCGGACGGTTTTGTTTGCGTTCATTCGTTGTGTGCGCTGCGCGAAATGTGATCGAGGAAAATAAAATTGATTAATTACTTTAAGCTTTGGCTGGCTTTAAAAATGAAGACTCCGAATATCCTCAAGCCTCCGTTTTATTGTCGCTAAATGGAATGCTCCATGGGTCAGCGCTTTTCACCGACCGGGGAACGGTAACCTTCGTCAACCGAGAAAGTATTTAAAAATTGGCCCCTATTACTCCTCCATCACGCCGGGAAGCCTACGCGAACGATCCGTTTAAAAAAATAAATTAATGAAAAATGATTCTAAATTTTTTAACCTGACGACGTTTTTTTTTGTTTAATTTGCATTTGGAAGTTTGAAGCGTAAATTTTTTTGGCTAATTTGGCTTATTTCTGCTGCTGATGCAGGTTTACACAGCACAGATTGGGTTATGATTTTTTTTTTGTCAACCTGTAAGCAGGTTCTCGCTTTTGTTTTTCGCAAAGAAAACATACTTCGTAATCCGTGCTTCTTGTTTCTCGTTTCGTTGTTTCTACTTATGCGACCGTTCCGAGAAAGCGCGCTAGAAAACAACCGATCCGTGGCCGAAAGTGTCCCGCCAGAGCAAGGAAATTGTGGTAGTAAAGCGTGAAAATAGCGACGATAAATTAGATTTATGATTATTGTTATTGTTTTCGCTCCTCACCACATCGCACGTCCACGGTTCGTTCCTTCCCGGCGTTCTTTCAAAAGTGAAGGGTTCTCCGACAGAAGATGCCGCGGCTGCTGCAGGCGCGGGCTTTCCGAACATGCAACGGGGAAGGCAGCGGGAAATTCCGTGTTGTGACAAGGAAAAGATGGAAAAATTTAAATTACCGGACGTGCCGGCACGCCTTCGGTGCTTTCTTTGTTACGCGATGGCGCGTCGAGCTCAGCATCCGTGACGGAATGGTGTTTGGGAAGAAATCGAAGCAAGCTAGCGGGGTGAGATAAAAAAAAACGAACAAACGAACGGAGAAATGAATCTTTTCCCGCCCGGTTCTATGTCATTTTAATTGCACCGAAGGCGACAAAGTTTGAAGTTTCTATTGCACGCAATTAGCTTAAACTATCCGCGTTCGCTGTCCTTCTTAGCTATCCATTATTATTTGGGACGGATATGACTGGGACGGTGGGTGAAGACTGCGTCACGCCTTTGGCAATGCGAGATCTATAGAACACCATTCTGATAAGAAAGAAAATGCTGTGCTATAAAATATTAACGCTTGAATGAACGAATCAGATCTGAATTTTCTTTTTTCAAGACAAACCGTTGTCTGAATATGGTTCAGATCTAAAGCTTCAGAGTAAACATTCTCGGTTTTTACCATATCAGTCTTGAGTTTGAAACCTGTCACAAAAATTTAAAAAAGTTTCAAACTGTCCCTTTCTTGTATATTGTTGTATGGATGAATTCACAACGATCTAAAATAAACAACATACATATTATTATTATATCACTGTTGCTCTCCAAATATTGCATTAATTTAGATTTTTATTGATCCATCTTCACCACAACGCGCGCGTCACGTGCGGAATAGAATGTTTAACATCTTTCGCTCGTAGTTAGTTTGTCGTACAACAACCCCCCAGGCCCCATTTTAGTAGCAGTTGTACCAAATTTTCCAAGTGAAAATATTTAATCGTCTCAATCTCCAACTCCCTCTCCCGTCACACGTTGTGTTGTTTGCCTTCCCTCCTGTTGACTGCTAATCGATACCAAACGGCCCCGGGCGGATGTCCCGAAATGTTTCATCATCCCGTCTTTTAAAGCCTTTTTCACGCAGCGGTAAAGATTGTTCGCGGCGATAAAACGAACCCATCCTTGCGCGGGGAGCGAGCTTGTGTTTACAAGCGGCGGTTTCCTAGCGCGAGTAGATTTGCCTCCGATAGATTGGCTACATGAAGAAGAGTGCTTGCTGCCACAGCAGGCGGGCCACCCTGGGACAAGGGTGCCGCCCGCTGACAAGAATACGCTCGGAGGGGCAAATTTCCATTATCCATATCCTATTTTCGGGCACGTTAGCATCCCTTTTTCGGTTCACCCGAAATGTAAGCCTCGGGGAGCGACCAAAAGGAGTCGCAAAAGTGTCAACACACACAGGCGCGCGCGGAGCCGTAGTCGCTTCCACTGTCTCGAAAGTTTTTCCCTTTCGTCATATCGTGAACGCGCCCGCGCTCCCATTTTCTCTTCATACAAAGGCGAACGAGTGTGCGAACGAGCACTCGATCGTTTCGTTCCGTAGGAATCCTGTCCGGAACGAGCACCACCACCGCGTGCAGGATGTGTTTGTTCATTTTTCATCAATAAAAGCCGTAGTGGAGATTAGATCAGTGGCGATGGGATAAACGTGTGCGGAGGGGATGGCGGGATCTGATTTACGTGAAAGCTATTCACAAAACTGTGTTCTTTTTGTAGAAATCTGTTTTTTGGCATGTGTTAAACCGGTCGGCGTGCTTCGCGTCAGACAGGAACAGCAGGAGCGCCGTTGACGGAAGTCAAAGTTTGGATTCCGACTTAGCGGAGCTCATATCATCTCTGGCGAACGCAGCGACAACACAGCCGACTGGAGGGAAATTGAACGCCGAATCTTGTAGCCGAATTCGACAAACGGGAGAGCGAAATGCGTTAATCCGAAGAGTAAAGCCTGGCAGCGGGACAGCAGGAGTAAAAACGGGGGAACGAAATGTGGTGGAAAATCGTACTCAAAACGATGGTTTCCAAAAAGGAACACTATTTTTCTGCGACAAACAACCAGACGCACGCGTGTTTCGTGTTGCTTTCTCCACTTTTTTTTTGGCTCGCACGAGACTGAAAAGGATTTTGGTGGGGGTGGTGGTCGGAGGAGCATGGGACGTGAAACGATCAGTAGTGAAATATGTTTGCTTTGGTACTGGTTGGGAATCCTTTTTTTGTCGTTTTCCTTCCGCGTCTGCAGTGTCGGTAGAGTTGCGTGCTCGCTGGCAAGTGGAGGTGGAGGTGGTTGCCCGAGGGCAACAAACCCCAATCCGTTTTTTTTTATCGTGCAATCCTCAATGAACTCTCTATCGACACGCGCGTCTCGGCACGACTCTTCGCTTTTTGATGGTGATGATTACGTACAACACACGGTGAAAGGCTTGTGTGGCGGAACGCGCATTTCCATCCATCAAGTCGTACCACTCGGTGGCGGTCGGCTTCGCTAGCAAGATTGATGTGGCGGGTAAACAGCGGAGGCCTTGAACAATCGGTGCGGGCGTGGCCCGGGAAGGGGTTTATCAGACTTTACTCGAACAACAACACACGGAAAAAAGCAGGACGTGAAGGATTGACTCAACTCAACATCCCATCAACTCTCTTCATCCTCATTTCCATCGCATTAGAGGCATTGCGCATCGCATGCTCATCCTCACCATGGACGACTTGTTGGTTCCGGCTGGTTAACGATTGCCCGAGTACAGCAGGCAGCCACTTGTGTGTGTGTGTGTGTGTGTGTGTGTGTGTGTGTGTTTTGGGCTCGTATCTTTTTTTTTATTCGTCGCCCCTGACTGTGGGGTTGAGGATTTGGGCCTTTTTTCGTGAACGATTAACTTCTGAATGCTGCAGCTGTCGTACTGCAATGCCGATTATGAGGATGATAATGGTTTGGTGGCTGTATCTGCCGCCTTTTGCTGCAGTTAAGTGAGCAGCCCGTTGGAGTAAAAGGCCGATTTTTAGCATGGGAGGGGACGAGAGATTGGTGATTAATGATTTCATCTGAACAAGAGCGAGTTTTGAGTTGTTGGACGTTTAATTCTGTATGAAGCCGCTGTACTTTAGTTAATCTTTTTTTTATAAAATCCTTCTGCATTAGTGAAGAACGCCCAAATGTATGCAATGCTTAAATTATTATGTAAAAATTAAGAACCAGAATTGCATAAATTAAGGCTGATTAAAATAACCTGATTTTGAAAAAAAAAATACGATTGATGCATTCATGCAAATATAAGATAAAATGCTCTCAATGTACGAATGAATCTTTCTCAATGGTATTTTTGGTGTCAGATAGGTGTAGACTTTAGAAAAAAAATAGATACCTATTTCGTGTGAGACACTACGATACTGAAAACGAATTCCACTTCTCAGAATGTTTCATTTGCTCAAAGTAAAGGGAAGCTTACACTCCGACCCCGGGTTCGATTTATCATTAAAAATATCTTGCTGCAGTGGATGATTGCAATCGACTTTCGGAGAAAAATTTCAAAGAATTTCCAATTTTTCTTACCCTTAAAAATCAAAACACCGCACGGAACCGCAATGTTTTCAATTTGCTAAAAATAAGCTGTGAAAATGACAGCTGAAACTGTCGTCGGCACACAGCGTAATCCCAACCATCTACTCACCGGCGTCAGCATAATCTGCACTTTTAGTGCTCACCGTCGAGCCACTTTCCGAGGACAAAGTGAGTGGGCCGTTCCCCCGGGGGTGTCCCGAGGCACGCCGGCGTGGCGGTAACCAACCGTGTTTCGTCTCAATCTTAGTCCGACCGCCTAAAAAGCTCCACCGCAGAACTCCTCGCACGAATCTCTATTGATTACTCGGGCTTATAAATGACTCGACATCAATAACTTCATCAAATCGACCGTTGCTCGACCATTCGTTTCGGCTACGAGCACGCGAAAAATGTGTGTCGCCGTTTGTGGCGCACGGGAATGGAACGAAAAGCCCACAAATGTTATGATAAACGAATAAAACGAATCAGCGCGTCGCTCGTTCCCCGCACCGGAAAAGAGAACCGAAAGAAGATTCCCGCGGTGTGAACATGGCTCCCGGGGTGTGGGCGAGTTTATTATCAGTGCTTAGACAGGTTACAGGGCAGTTTTTCGGGCGCTTTATTGGGGAGTCCACATCGCTTTTTCTCTCGGGTTTTTTTTTGTGCGATCGATTTCCCAACTCCCAATCGCACCCGTGTGGTGAATGGTCAGAAGCAGCGGGAGCTCGTGCGATATTTTTTTTTCTCTTGCCTCTGTGTGGTGCGTGGGATGTGAGCATTTTCTGATGGCTAAGAATGACGCCACACCAGATTCGACACATTTTTTTTCTTATCTGGCCACAGGAGTCTATTTAGACGGTGCCGGAATTCATACGGTTTTACGGGATGGGATCTTTTTTTTTGTCCTTCTTCACACGGCTTCCTTTTCACCTTCATCGCAGTCGTTTTCCAATTTTCACACCACTTACACGCATTTTCGGTGCTTTTGGCGTCTTCGTACGTGAAATCTCACCCGCGCTCGATGACGAGGTTGATTGGTCGCTTGGCGGCGGTTGGCCCGTAGGAGGGAATTGCGTTAGTCCATTCGAAGTTGTTATTTTATGTTCGTGCACACTTATGGGATGTCCGTTTTTCCTATCGCTTCGGTATCGATTGGCTCCAACACAAAGAAGCTCAAACTCACCCCCCCCCCCCCCCCCCTCTTTCTTCCAGACGAGCGAGTAGAAAGGTCAAATTGATTGACTCGCCATGTGTTACAGTCAGACAGAAAGACCAGTAGCCTGTGGGACAGGATGATGGCTCGAACAAATCGTCCCGAAATTCACTTCGCCTTCTGGGCAGGTCCGACTCGGCAATCGTAACCGTCGCCGCTGTGTGCTTGGTGTGGGGCCTGTTTGCCCGGTAATTTCATCCGTAAAATCGATACTCGTTTACTGTGCCGAGAGTCAACTGGGTGAACCTCCCAGCAGGCGCGCGTCTCATGCATGCCTGATGAGCGAGGAGCGATGAAGTGTGCAAAAGGCGTAAGAACAAAAACCCGACGAAACGACTCTCGTCTAAAGTACTTATACCGTCCGCTGTCTCGCTGCCCGGCTCCCCGGGGCACCGGACGCAAACGATGAGCGATAGATACATTTATTTGCGATTCGGATGAAGATGATCATTGGCTGGGCGCGCAGTAAACCACATCAACATTCAATCGGACCCCCTTTTGGAGGAGAAGGAGGAGAACAGCAACAGAAGACACAGCGTTGTTCAGCACATGCTGCTGAAATACGTCAGCAAGTGTGTTGTGTTTGGTATTGGAACTGTGTACGGCGTATCGTTTTGCAAATTGTTTACCCAAAGCGTGGTGCGTGTGCGGAATTTTCGCTACTATAAATTATAATCCCTAGGAATGAAAACGGACCACTAGTTTTCATTACTAATCGCCAATTGGTAGTCTTTGACTGGAATGGGCTATTGAGGGTTTTAGTTTTTGAAATCTGAAAATCCATGGAGGGTTAAAAATGTTACAAACAAGAAAATTATTTCATTTGGTACTATTTGTAGTACATTTTAGAGAAATGGTGACATTGATGATATTTTAAAAAAAATTATAATATTTTTCATAAATATATTTAGTTATCATTCATGCTTATCATCTAACGAATGAAATAGTGCAAGATCTCACAAAAACTATATATTTAAGCGAGTTTAAAAATTTAAAAAACTCGAATTACAAATCAGCTACTCGTTCAAAGGTGGCGCCACTAATTTAAAATAAAAATTACGTATTAAATTGAGAATAGTTTTGTTCGCTAAAAGTTACACTTTGTTTTTGGAACCTGTAAACGTTAACAAGTTTCTATTTCCTATTCTTTGGTATTGTATTTCTTGAACAGCATTAAGATTAATCTTTAATTGTAAAATACTTTACATTCTAAAAGTTCGCCCTTTACTTGAAGTCATTTATAGTTGTTTAAGACTGAGCAACTTCGCCATACGTATTGTCTAATAAATCCATTTAAATCAATCCCTATCCTTAATCTCCCCTCAACGCTACCAGCATCATCGCTGCCAGTAGCATGCTAATCAAAACTGAACAGCATTTAATTAACAAAAAAGTGCAAAATTGAAAGTAAACGTATTTTGGGAAGCTTGTTCGTTTCCAACTCGTTCACTGTTATCCGGAAGGAAGGATACAATCTCTGAACGACACAATACGTCGTCTGGAAACACTTCAGCCGCAACTTTTCGTTGTGTCATCGTTGCTCCCGAAAGCAGTAGGGAAACTCTGATCCAAACTTTTCGATCATCTGTCGGCGGCAAACGTAAATTCGCTCTTACCCCTGGACCCATTCCCCATTTTTTGCGCTCAGGATCGGAGCGCAAAAACGGACGGTCTGTGTTTATAGCAACAGTGAAAAACTTCCCATCGGGCACCGGAGCTAATGAGTGGCAAACCAGTCGTTGTGGAGGAGGGCGCAATCGTGCTTTTCCGTCCAGGTGGTAGGGTGATAAAAACGGGTTGTTTTTCCGAAGCATTAGACAGCTTCCGGTGGCGAAGGGAGGGATGGGCACCTGATGTTGCCGGCGAAGCGTAAATGTAGCGATTGTTCTGGAGTTGTGATTTTACGTTCCGGGGGGAACCACACGGGCACGGCTAGGGAGAGCCGATACAGTAAAAGTTTCGTTGCAAATTTATTTGTTCTCGTACCCCGGAACGACGCACCGGCTGGTGGCGCTGTGGGTGATGATTGTTCTGCCCCGTTGGGAGAGGTTGTTGCCCACTCAAAAATCGACCTTCTTCTCCGGCACACGGGCACTGGTTTTTGCGTTCCGTTCGCTCTCGCATCCCGATAAAATCCGGCTCTAATTTATAGTCTCGGAGATAAAAGGATCACCGGTAGAGGTCGGGTGGTTTGGTCCTGACGCCCAGAAGCATATCCAACACGAGAGCGAGATTTTAACTAAAAAAATTACCAAAAACGTACCCCTCGACGAGCGGAATGAAATCGATTTCGTTCGCCGGCGATCGTTCGATTCATCCCCAGCTGACACCAAACCGTGGCGCAGAAACAGAAGACGATACTCTCACAAGTTTGTATTTGCGGTTCCGATCTGATATCGTACTTTCGCTTTCAGCACGGATCGATGGACTCGTGGGGGTAAAAGGCAACTGTGGGGCGTTTTCGAACGACGGATTTCGAAATTTGTTTCCACTCGACCGGAAGCACCGGCGTCGGGTTGCCGCTCCGCTCGCCGGCGGCTTCAGCTGGACATGGAAAACATTTCAAAGTGCTTTTCAATCTCCGCATTAAAATAGCGCCACTAAAAACTTTGACCGGAAAATCCGTTGCGCTGTTACGGGTTGATGATTCAAGAGCGGACACACTGCGTGGTGGAAAATGTGCAACCGGCACAGCATAAGCGTCCGACTCGTGTTTGATAAAAATCAATTCCCGGTTGACGTTTTGTTCATATTAGGATATTTCGAACGACGCCAAAATGCAACAAAAGAAAGAAAAAAAAACCGTCCCTTTTTGAGTCGAGCAATTTACAAAATCGCTTGAAAATCCTTCCATCGGGTGTGGAATTTATTTCCCATCCCAGGGCATCGAAATTTGTCGCTGTGGTCTGCACCGGGCGCGAAACGCCGGACACAAGCGTCCTTTCCTGCCGGTCGGTGTTATTTTTTATATTTTTTACATGCTCCACTTGCCCGCATCTCGCTTTCCATCCATTAAATCACTCGCGGTGTGCGGTGGGAGAACACTCCTGTGCCCGGTGGCGCATGGCGATGACATGATCAAACCATTCCGAAAAATCATCGACCCCGCCATCATCACGTCATCTTTCGCCCGGGAAGTATCCATCCATTTTCAGCTCGCTAGTGTGGGGGGGAAACATCTCTTATCGCTTATTTCAATTCCCGATGCCACCACGTCTTGTCTTCCGGTTATGAATATTCGGCTTCGCTTTCCTCCCCCGAACACAACAGTCCCGATCGTCATCGTCATCGTCAGCGTCATCCAGCTGGAGGGGAAAATCTGTCAGCAGAAACCGGTACGCTGTGGACGCTTCTCGCTTTAAACTGTCGCCAAAGATTGGATGATGCGGCAGAATTTCAAACCTAAAAAAAACTGATAAAAAGGATACAGATTCGCTGTGCGGAAGCGATGGACAAGGCACACCAGCGTTGTCAGTAACAGCAGCAAACCTAGCAGAGCAGCAGCATCCCGGAACTCAATCGCTTCGGGGCAACATTCCGGTACCATCCTCTCCGGAAAGGTGGCCACATAGCGGGAGCAATCAGAAACTGGGAATAAAAACGCAACTTCCCCCTTTAGCATCCGGTTTGGGTTGTATTTTCCCTTTTTTATTTTGGGATCGGCCGGCAAGCCGGGGGAACACCGATGACAACCGATTGATGTCAAAATAAACTAGCATTTTGTCGTCTATCGCGGGTGGTTGTGATTTTTTGTTTTTTTTTTCACCACCGACTCTCCTGAGTGGCCTGTTCCGATGGTCGGCCGCCCGTCGAAGGGTGTCTTTTTTACCCTTATTTATTTCTTTAAATATGTACAAATAGCAAATCCCTTCGTGAAAATAAAAACCCTCCCCACCACACCCCCGGGGCACGTTATGATGTCTGTTCCGGTCGAATGATGCAACATGGCCGGCGGCGTAGGCGGTGTTGGTGGTTTGCGCTGCTGCTGCTGCTGTTTGCCTGAAGCACATTGCTGTTTGTGTGGCTCGTCGGGTGACGAAGCGCGAGCTAATGGCCGGGCGGGCAACCGCAACCGATTGCGAATTTTCTCTGCGGCACACAGAACACAGAATGAGGTGAAAAACTTTCCATCCAGGGACGCCTCCATCCCCAGTTGCCGTAACCGACCACATCTCTGCCGGTTTATCGGACCCTTCCGGTTGCTGCACCCTTGGCCGATCGAGTCGCTGGAAAATGAAAAGTAAACGCAACACGTAAAACACAAGGGAGTGCCCGGTAGAATGAGAAGAAAATAAGTCACGTTTGATTGATTCCAGCTCACAAGAATATGCGGCAGAAAACAACACGGAATCGACCAAACGGTGGCGCGGCCGGGAGTGGAAAATCAGCATAATTTCGAAAAAGTTGAAACTTCTGCGTTCTCGGAGCGGAAGACAAAAGGCATTGTTTGATTCTTGAGCGCCGTCTCGGGTGCCCCCTTGAGGTGATAATTATTCATCCATCTGTTCTTACAAGGCAATAGAGACAATCATTTCACCGTACCGGAAGAAAGAGAAGTTCATTGCATGTTGAACAATACGAAATGACAAGCTTTTTTCTGCGTACGATTAATTTTAGTTATTTTTTGTTCCTTTGTTTTGGCTGTCTCCAAGGGAAATAATGGTTTAACTAATGAACAAATCGTTACAAAACGTAGAGAAAGCGCTCTAACCGTCAAATTGCATACATTTGGGCGTACTCGTTCATTTCCATCTGAAAAGTAATCAATTAACTGATTTACTTTTTTTCGAGTTAATACCGTTAACAATTGATGAAGCGTTGCATATTTTATGAACATTTATTTTCAAATCTAAGCTATGAACAACGTACATTCCTCTTTCAATGTTTTATCCGTCCAGTGTGGATGAATAATATCGTTTTAAAAGAGTTCGCTTATACTAAATCCTTTCCCAAAAAGTTCGTCACGTTGCTAATTGGACTCACGTTGCGCTCAGCTCGTTCAAAGCTCTAAATAATCGGAACCGCAGTACATTAACGTCTGCAAGTCAATCAAACCCGATCGATCGACCCTGAACAATGACCGTCACAATGTAGCTCCTAATCGATGGCAGCCATCGAATTGGCAGCTGCGGAAAAACGGGTTTTCCGGTGCGGCAAACAACGAGTGGCTTGAAATTTGATACGCTGTGTTCGCTGCTTCAAAAATAAATATGACTTTCAAAATCCACGAAGCGAAAGCGACTCCGGGGACACAAACTAATGCAAAAAGACATAAAAGAAACACGGAAAAAATTGGGCATAAAAATAAACGTCTCAACACACCAATCCGTCGCGTGAACCATGTAACCGGCGGCTGTGGGCGAGGGGCTCAGAGCCTTCGACCAAGGGCTCTCCCCACCCACCCATTCATACCCTAATGCACACCGAGTTGGTGATATTTTTGTTGCATAAAAAACACCCTCTCTCCCCCATGGACGCTTGTTTTGTAAAAATCTCGATCGAAATCGAGAAATGGAAAATATAGATATCGGCGTAATGAAGAATGGCAGTCGGAAATGAGGTTTCGTCGGTCTCTCGGTGTTCCCCGTCGCCCGCGCATTTGCACACACGCACATACCACCCTCACCGAGCGGAGTTGAGTGGGGTTTTATGTTATCCTGTCTCCGGCCAATCTGCGCACGGTAACGTGTGTGACTCCTTACATGAGCCCACCGGCTGGCCGTGTTGGATATTGTTATAGTTACGAAAACTGTTGGTGGAAAATATGACAGCTGTTTTTTTTTTGTTGCTGTTATTTTTTAGAGGGGTGATCTCTGTGTGTAGGCAGCGCGAATGGCTTCCTAGCACGCGTTAGGCGTCCCTTTGCGTCATGGAAATTGTGCCGTGATTTTGATCGAATTATGCCCGTCAAATTGAGTTACGTCTGTTTGTGTGTTCGGTTTGAAGTGGCAGCACACTTTCGATTACAACTGAAAGCGTGTGTGAATATTTTAGCCCTAGCAAACTTCTGCCGTTACAGCTACTATTACAAGTGACAACTCCTGAGCACAATAAATAACACTCTAACCAGGCTCTTAACCCTTAAACTTGTCCTCTTTCCGGTTAATGAAATAATCCACGCTGTTTTCCGAGTCAGACAGACTGACGGACTCCACATCAACACGTTGCACTATCTTTACGAATGCCCTTTTGAGGGCAAACGAACGCCGAGCGCGTTTGGAAGCGGAAAACATCGGGAAATTAACTCCATTAAATGAGACTCTAAAACGCTTATCTTCACTGCCATTAAGAGTGGGCGAGTGTGGTGGCTAAAATATTCGCACATTTGTGTGCTTGTCGGGGTGCAGCTCGGAAGCTATCTTACCTTCCGGTAAGGTACAAGCCGGTCCGTCCCGAGACCGACAGGTTCGTGTTTTCACGTTCGCTGCGAAGGCAAACCCGGGTGATGCCGTATCGCTTGTGTATCGTCATCACTTTTTGAAGTGTGAATTTATTAACAATTTATACCAACCGTGAGCGGAACGGGGCCCCGGAGGTTGCCCGAGAGTTTTTGCACCGCAGCAGCACCGACCGGCGCGCCGAAAGTCGAAACATGTTAGCCCGGCTTTGATTTCAGGCGGAGGTGGAGCGACATCAACCGGCGACCGGAACCCCGGAGATATGGCACCGAGATTCTCCATCGTGAGACAGGCGGGTGAGGATGCCGAGAGCAGGATGCTTCCATTCGCGCACACTGGCGCACAATCTTTGACTTCCTCCGGCAGACGTGCCCGCCCGCGCTCGTACGGTGAAAGGATGGATGTGCTGGGGATGTGCCGAGCAGCCTATTTATCATCTGTCACAAAACGCTGATGCAGTAGTGGGCGAGCAATCCGACAGCATCGGATGGTGGAGGGGTAGCATTGCTGTTGCTGCTGCATGTCAAACAAATGGAACTTTCATTTCATCTCCTCCCTCCCGGGGTGGTTTCAAAATCCGACACGAGGGCGCGTACGAAGCAAGCGAAGAATAAAAAAACCGACAAAACGTTGTTCTTTTTTATGTATGTTACTACGCAAGGCTGTTCATGAACTGCTGGCTCTTGTAGTATTGTACCGTGAAGGGAAGGAAGAGCGGTCGGAATAATAGAATAATATTTAGATAGAATTTAAATTAGACCAAGGAGAAGACGAGCACCGGGCAAACGGGGCTGGTGCAGGGTTTTGCGATAAGCTGACGCGCCTTCGGGGCGAGCGATGGTTTTTGAAACGGAAGGCGCCACGACAGCATCTCAGACGACGGCATCTCACGCCCCGCCCGGACTGTTCGGACAGGCAGCCGAAATATATGCTCGGGGTGGAAATGCTGAGCCAGAATCAACACAGCGCTGCACGGCGCGAACCGCTCGTGCCCAGGGGCTACCAGTGAACATGACCGCAGAAACCGTTTACCCCGGGCGCCGCGTAGAACGTCCAGACAGCTGACACACACACACACACGGGGCTCCAGCAGTAATGTAAAGGGATTTCCGACCCCTCGCGGCCCGCCCACACGATTTTGAACGTAGCGAGGGAGTGAAAAGGAAAAATGATGTGTTCATTGTGCGTGAAACGATGGCTAACTAGCCATTCCGAGGTAGAACGATATTATAATGAGATGCCAATAAACCTCCCATTACGGTCTGGGGTCGTTTTCAGTATGAAATTGGTTATTATGAGAGAGCGTGTGCGTTTTTTCTCAAAAAAAATTGCACACTTTCAGGCGCCCAGATTAGTTTACATGTAACAAAGAAAATATCCTGAAAATCAAGCAGAATGTTTGGAACAAATTCTTTGCCCCTGTCTGTAGACTTTCCGCACAGCACGTTTTAACCCATGGATCTTGCTATTTACGAAGAATCAACGTGCCATGTACCACCCGCTCATTGGTCCCGTCAACGCACCGAAGTGCGCTTATCAAAGATGGTCTGCTCGGCAGCCCGGAAAAAGCAGCAAGAGGGGAATTGAAATTCGAGACGATAAAAATGCAAAACCAAACAACGCGTCCGCAGGAAGAGGAGATTAGCACATGAAACAGAGCCCGGCCGAAGGGCCGTGTGGAATATTGGAACGTTGTTTAAACGGAAAAGGACACGGATTTAATCTCACAAACCGCCCGCACTTTTGGCGGCCGGAGCTCATCGCCCTCTCTTTCTTCCCCATCTCCCGACAAGTGTACACCAAATACAGATTGAAAGCGAGTAGAAAATGACACACTGATTTTAGCCGATTTTGGTGTGTTGCTTGCTTGGTGCGGAAAAATCTGATGGAAAAATAATACCTAGAAGAGCATGGCCGGCCGGGCGGGGTGGGGGAAGGCACGATTAATGCTGACACGACAGAAAGCCGATTCTCCGGCCGGTCGGTGATATGTCTGTTAAATACAGTTTCCACCATCAAGCGCGAAGGGAATGGAGAGACCGGTCGGATCGTTCGTTACCTTTTGGCCAATTGAATTTTTCGTAACGCGAACGATTACGGTGAAGCAGCAGCGTCGTCTAAGGACGCCGTTTAGCAGGAGCCTCTGTTTGAAGTGAGTCGACTTAAGTGGCATTATGCCGTTTGCGTGTTTGCTTACGCATTCCATAAATAAAAGATGATTCAAAATATTTACACTCGGCTCGCTCGTTGCGTTGATGGAGAGGAAGCGAGTTGGAAACAGACGACCACGACGACGACGACGACGACGACGACGACGGTGATGACGTGAGTCTATATCCTTATCTGATACGGGCGGTGAAGCTGCTTAACGATCCACTCTGATTTCGCTCCATCACCGGCAAAGATACGCTTCTTTTTTCGCATGGAAGCAAAAAATCAGTTCCCATTTCAAACCTACAATCAAGGGAAATCAATTTTGCTGCCTTTAAATCGCTATCCCCGCCGGTGGATGAGGTTGGTCATCGCCGTGTGCTTCGGCGCAGGATGAACAGGTGGAACGAGCGAGGAGTACGTATTTAGTTTTATTTAACTTCTCGATTGAATCCCGTCGGGCGCGATCAAATTTCGTTAACTTTACGATTCTCTTTCTTCGCATTAAATCCGCGTGTTTACTTTTACCATTCGCCATTCACCACAAAGCGACCTGCGTGTTATCGTTCGCGAATGGAAATAAATCTTTAAAGCAGCAAATATTGGTCTTTTTCCTCGGAGCGTTTTTAATGCTTTATCGCGATGCAATCGCAGTGGCACAAACCAGCGCAAATCATCAGACCGATGCGCCTAAATGTATGCTCTCCACGTTTTTACGAATGCACATTTTAACACACAAACAGCGTTTTCAAGCGGACGGCGGTTCTTTTGAAGTTGGTTCTAATGAACCAGCACGGCCTGCTGGTTCTCGTGTGCTTTTATTTATTCAAATCGCAATCTACCCAAACCCTGATGCCCGGAGGGGCTGTCCGCTACAACGAAGAACGCAACCCTTCAGCGCGCCAGATTAGCTACTGGGAAAAGGAGCTTTTCCGGAACAAGATTGTAATCATCGTTTCTGTGAAGCTAATAAGATTAGCGTTTAGTGGGTCACCATCGCGGCAATGAGAGGGAAAGAGCACATTAAGGACATTCGATTTTGATGTAGATTTCCCTAGGCGCTCCTGTATGCCGCTACGGTTGCCAACTCGCGCAAGGGTAAAAAAGGGATCGTGACGATGATTCGCGTTCGCTGCGTCCCGGTTCTCTGCATCTCTCAAGAGTGTTAATATTGACGAAGAGGGTTTTTTTTATTTACCGGTTACGCACTCGCTCTGGCGTTGTCGGGATTCACTTAGCGATCCTCCAAGGCCTCCTGGGAACCGCCTTTCCTTGTCGTCCCCTTTTTTGCTATAAAAATTCTTCCAAATTCACCCGTGGAAAAATTCACCAAAAACAAAAAAGAGCGCCCTTTGCATCGTCAGGGAAGAAATTGTTTGTTTTCGTCGCGACCCTTATGGCGCATCAAGAAGAGGACGTATTGCGATAGGTGAAGGACCTTGAAAAATGTGTCTCTCGGAGCAACGACAGCAAAAAAGAAAATAAAACACGCGAAAGCAGTATTAAAATTAATGTTATCAAGCTAGAGAGACACACGAGCGCGCGCGCGTACGTGAATCGAATGTCGCTGTTACGTTTAAGGGTTGATTAGGTCGCGATGCGTTGCGCCCGTCTTCCGCAACGGAACCAAACATGAAAGGGCAACCGAACACCCGGTCGAATGTGGTGGCGAAAGATAAATGCGCTCCGCGTTTGTTTCATCCCTCCGTTTGCTTTGCTCCTGAGGGGTGAGGAATTACAAACGATTCTTCGCTCTGTTCGTTCCTGCGGGCCGCAGTGCACCGCCCGGGAACCGTTTAGTTCCTAGGGGAAACATTAAAAACCGACCAAGGTGGTGCAACGTGTAGTGAAATCGAAATCAAACAGACATGCGGGGAAAACCCATCAACATTGAGACAAGGAATGCGTGTTTGTGAGTCTAATAGACCCCGGGTGCAAATGCGAAGCAGGCTGGGTGAATTTAATGAAATTTGACGTGTTCTCGCTCTCGTGGTTTCATTTGGTAGCCCAGTGTCGGGACTTTAATTTAAGCGAAAACGGATAAACATAGGGAATAGGGAGGAATAAGGGTGCCGCTGCCTCTTATGTTAGATTTAATAAATTTTGACTGTGGAATTGAATTCTTTGTATCAACCTAGCATTAGAAAAACTGATTCTGATTTAGAAATTTTACTAAACAATTATTTTCTTTTAATTCTCGTTTTAGGTAAGTCATCCCATAAACTATCGCGAAACGAAGCAAACGCGGCTGCTACCGTCTTCAAATTCATCCGATTTGTCGTCCACCGTTCAACGTCATCCGGTCGAATGGAAGTTGTCTAAACTGCTTAATTCTATTTCGCAACGCTCCACGTTTAGCGTCCATACCATATGCGCAAACACCTAAAACATACACCACGTCCATCACGTTGCAGCAAAAATGTACCATCCCCCGTCACGTTAAGTTTAACGTTTCGCTCATCAGCATCGCACTGAAACGGGCGGGTGGGTCGGTCGCTCGCTTGTTCTGGGCCCGTGTCCGATGGAATTATTTTAAGTGCATCTCAAACAAGCGGACCCAAAAATGTAACAACCATCACCGAAGCATCATCATCACTCGTGTGGAGCAAAAAAAAAAACATATTTCACCGACAGTCTTTAATGTCTTAATTAAATCTGCGTACTTTATGAGGGCCGCTGACGGTCGTACGTTGTAAAGCGCGCGATGAAGAGTTGGTTCATTTGCCGACACATAGACACCTGTGTGTAGTGACGTGAAAGGGAAGTGCAATTAATGTACGAAGCTTACGCGTATGGCTGCGAAAACAGGGAAAGGAAGAGCTCATTAATTAGACCTAACACGGTAGCTTGTTTTATTGCGCAACCCTTTGCTTTAACAATATTTTTTAAAAGCTTCTTAAAGATGTATCTCAAATCGTGGCTTGCACATGAAAAAGTGTCTTTTAAAGATATATACATTTATGTTCCAAATGTATATAAAATAAATTAAATTAGAATTCATTCATCTGTCGCAATTATCGCCGCGTCAGATGCGCCCCGTTTCAAGAACCTCTTTTTTCGGACACGCTCGGTGCCAACACGAACATTCTTGTCCGTCACAAATGGCACGCATTTTTATCCTAATGCTCGTTCCTTCTGGCATACCTTATTTATTTATCACTTCACTCGTTGTCTCCGCAGGCGCGCGTACACGTGAGTATTGAGTATTCCCTTCCAAACGTGGCTCCTCGGAGAGATTATCTCCCGTTTGCACGTGTCATCAAGTGCCCGAAACACGATCGAAAGCGTGCCCGGTGCTGTGCGTTTGACATTTTCACTATCTCCCATGCGAAGCACGCAATAAGCAGTTTGTAATCCACTCGTCAAATTGCTCCGGTGTGGAAATGGGCATGAGATTTCCAGTGGTTCTGCTTACTGTTTTGGATTTGATTCTAAAAATGATAAAAGGGTGGTGCATCTCATTTACCAAGCATTACATCAAAATACGTTTTTATAGGAAGATTTGGTCTTCTGACGTAACCGTAGACACGCACCAGTATTCTTCCAAAAAAGACTTTCCAGCACTTTGGAAGGTAAAAAAAGTTCACCCATCAAACACAGCACGTAGCCCATGTCAGATTATTGTCTCACGTACTTTTCCTTCGCCGATTGCTTGGTCATCTCTTACTCGTGATGCATTTTCTTAAAGCTCTTCTTGCAGTTGTCAAAATCGTTCAATCTGTAACTTCAGCGGACAGAAATCCCTCCGCTGTGTGTATTGACTTCAGAAGAATCGCACCATCTACAGAGACGTGTTTCGGTCCGTTTCCCTGCCACCCACCAGGATCGTTGCATCGACACAACAATCACGCGCCGCCGCCTGCTGCCTGCTTGTTGTGGCGTTTGCGTTTAGCCCTGACCGTGAAGATAAATAACAAAGTCATCGAAAGCCACGGAAGAGCACAACACGCAGAAAACCACCGAACAGGACCGCGCTGACGGATCATGACACTCCGCCGGGCCCTATCCCGTGCGCTGGGAGAGCACCGTCAAGATCTTAAGCTGTTCTTCTCAACGCGCGGGGGGCGCCACAGACATTGATCCGGTGATGCGAAAACGGAACTCGAGGGAAGAACCCGTCGAGTTGCCGCACCACCACTTTGCTCGCTGTAGGTACACGGTCTTTCATGTACGTTTCGGATGCGTTTTTACTGCTGTTCGTACTTGTTTGCGGTTGAATCAACCGACTCGTACAGCTTCTCGCCGCTTTTGAAACGGGTCTGTCCAGAGCAGCGGTGCAACGCTGCAAACGTCTTGAGACGATAATCGTGCTCTGCTACTCACCGGGTTTGCACGTCCCTCCGGGGGAGTTTGGGGAGTCCGACCCTTTTTTTTTACCCTCCCCACGTCTGAAAAGCTCCCGAGAACGCTACCCTACCTTGAAAAAGGTGCATTCACTAGCTGCCTGAAAAAGAATTCCCCCCCCCCCTCTTCCATCACCGCACCGGTGGCAATTGTCCGACCGGACGGAAGTGGAATCCAAAACGGAAACATCTTTCTCTGTTGCAATTGCGTTCGGGCACCGTGTGGAAAAACACGATGGACGTCTTACTTCTCGGTTTCTCGGCCCCGTGCTCGCCGACGGCAAGATGAATGGGCAAAAGGTGTCCCGGAAAGGATCTAACCGGAGCACACGCGTTCATCCGTTCGATTCGCATGCAAGTTGGATCCCGAAAACCCCGTTTACCTTGCCCGCTCCTCTAGCGGCTAGAACTCTACCGCGGGCGGAGTTTGCGAGATCGGTTTACGGTTTCCTTTCACGGTGCTTTTCTTGCGAACGCCTTACCCCTACCGCACCCCGTCGTTGTCCAGTGTGTCCGGTGCCGGTGATTGCCGGCCAGGGGAAGGAAATGTTTCCAGCGTGTTTTCTGTCCCGGGTCCGTCCGTCCGGTTTCGTCCGCAAGCGAAAAAGGTGATGCTTTGCTGGAAAGGATCTGCTATACCTTCTTCATCGCCCCCGCGACGCCACCGGATCATTGTTCAGGCGGCACCCGTCGTGTAGTGTGGGACGAGAATACGTTTCTCGCAAAGCTTCAACCGGAAATCCTTACCCCGAGACGATAAGATTATAAGCCATTGTGTTTGTGCCAGCGGCGAAGAGCAAGCAGTAGTTTCAGCGAAACGCAAGGATCACCTTGGGGCACCGAATCCAGCGGGATGGGAATGATCTTCAAAATCGTGCAAGATAAAGAAAAGCAACTTGACCCCG
>JXXA01001369.1:0-19860 GCA_000956255.1 Anopheles punctulatus | reverse complement strand
AGGTTTGAATACCATCTATCCAGATGTGCGAAATAATAAAATTTAATCACACTTGGGTGTCGTGGGCCCTATCTGGTAGTACTCCCAACGACGAAAAAAGGATACTTCTATCTGGTAGTGAGTCCTTTTCTACCTAAAAAGCCTATCTGGTAGTACTTTTTAAGGACGCAAGTTTACTTACGATTTTTACTGTCGTGTCGCGGGTTCGGAATTGACGGTGCTGGTTTTCCAGGTGTGTGGCTGCGTGGGGGATCCTCAAGTCCTCGGCGGAGTACAGCGTCAATAGATGATGGCCTCCTTTGCTGCTCCGGATGCGTTCGATTGTTGAATGTATTGTGTTGGTTTGTGGTGTGGTAGTGACTGTATGGCCGCTATTAGAATACTGAAGCTAAATTTACATAAGAAAGTTATGGTAATGTAGATAGTGAGCTGGGATGTCGACTCAGAGGATGGAGCCATCATGAAGCATCATCACACGTGTATGTTTTGTAATTTATGATCAATCATAGACCATTCGGGATTTACTTAAAAAATATTCTTTTGTAGAATACTTTAAAGAACTCTAATTTCGTCCTACGTCAACCCATATAAATCAGATAAACTATATCTAATGCCGTTCATTCTTGATTCTTCCCTGACTTTTTCCCTGTCTTGAACTTTGATTCTTTTTAGTAATAGTAGTGTTCGGCGGTTACAATGAAGATGAACAATACATACAGCCGCTAGTAGGCCAACTGTGTCAGATGTACGTAGAAAGCTCCAACCACAGGACACAACGGGTAGAAAATTAGCCGTTCAAGCTTTCCTTAACATGCGGCGTGGATCGTGCTGCTGGATGACGACGGCCGAGAGTTGTCAACAAATGCGGTCAAAATACACCTCAACAGTTATGGTATCTGCCTTCGATGTCCATGCGCAGTTAGTCAATGATAAATCGAAGGGGCGATTTCGTTGAGACGCCCTTCCACTGGCAACAGAGACTAAGCATCCACTTCCGCTGATGCCGACAGTGACTGTTTCCGGAATATCTGTAGTCCGCACAGTGCCTGACAGTGAAACTGGTCAGAGGCAGCGATCTCTACGACATAGTTTTGAATGCAAAAATCAAGCGTTGGTAGAGGAGGACAACGCCAAGCTGGCCGACGGAATGGAGCACGACCAGCTATAACAGGTAAAGATATCTCTCTTTCTCTTTTTATTTGCCTTTCTCTCTCTCTCTCTCTTTCTCTCTTTCTATCTCTCTCGCGGTCTCACGGACTCTTATTTCGGATTTATGGTCTTTTGGACTAATACTTAGTGAACCCCGATAGTATTAGATTACCATCCTTAAGATTTATGTTTAGATTCAAGTCTGCAAATATGAATTATACACTATAAAATAAGATACATGAAAAAATATAAAAATTGATAGTCAAAAAGGCAGTCAAAAAACTTGAATAAGAAAGCTCGTTTGAGAAATTAAAAACGTTTTGTTTAAAAACAAATGACGATTTTTTCAGTAGAAAACAAAATTTGTTTGCGTACAGTACTAGTTTTTTGGTGTAAATACTTTTGGGAAGAGAGACAGAGAGAGAGAGATAAAGAGAGAGAATCTTAACCTTTTCTAATTCGTCTATTTAATCACATTTAATCTAATCGTGGCATTTACTCTAATCGTCGCAACTTCTCTCTCAACAAAATTAATTTCCTTAGAATGCTAAGTACCGCTAAGCGTGAATGCCAAAGAACGTGATTTGAAATTACTTTTGACAGTAGTAAGAAACATACTTGTTTGTAACAAAGGTTAAATTAATTTTAGACGTCGGAGCTTTGTATAACATGTGATCAGACAAAGCTGATATAGGCGAATTAGTTTGACTGTAAGTTAGTTATGAAAAAATGCATTCAAAAAATTATTATAGATCTTGTGAATGTTCCATTACATAGTTATGATTCACCCCAGGCAGGAACATGCACAGCAGTTTGTAAAGAAAGTGTCACGCTAACGATAATATCAGTCGTCGTTGGCTAGAGCACACTTACCGTTTTAACATTTTCTGGAAATGAAAAAAGTTATAGCTGTTCTTAAACAGAAGTGAAGATTTGTTTTCTTGCGAATCATAATGTAAATATTCGAATATTTTATTTGTTCTCTATCCATAATTGAAGTCTTTCCTTTATTAGAACAAACCCGATATTGTGTTGTTTTGTTTGTTTGTTTCTTGTTGTCAGAAATTCTTAACTGTTCTGAAAGGTTGTTCTGAACATTAGTTTTTGTTGACGGTGTAACTATTATACTCTATGGGTATTTTTTCCATTAGCAACTCATTTTTACTTTAGTTCTTTTCTCTTTTGGTGGAGGTTGATAATTCATGGCGTCCTGGATATAGTTTTTTCCCTTGTTGCTTTCAACGAAGCTTGGCATGGTAACAGCAAGAGTATGTTGTATAAAATAGAAAAAACGCTTATAATGAAAGTTTGTTTGTTCTCTGAGCGGTAGGTTTTGTAGCCACATGGCTTTGGTTATTAATTCATAATTATATCGGTATCAACAAACACTGTAGTATTACAGAAATTCATCAGTAGTTTTTCATTGTTTTAAGCAGCAATAAATAATTGTTGAACTTAAAATGATAAATTGTTGAACTTACAGAGTAACACATCTGTCTACCGTCAAAGCAGAGCACAGTTGAAGTTGAAGAGGAGAGAGAATAGTAGGATGAATAGAGAGATAAAGCTACTGAGACACAGAGAGGGAGGGAAAAACAATCAAACAGTGATAACAGAGACCTAATTCAAGGAATGTGCAATCTTTTCCTCCACATTAGCAAAAAATTGTCACATACAAATGAAGGTAATGTGTAGATAAGCATAAAAGCGCGAAGATAGAATAAAGACGAACCGAATCACCGTTTGTTAACATATACAATTTGACAATCCGTGTTTAATTGATCTCGCGATCCCGTGTATTGATCTCGCTTTTTTCCAACCGATATGGAACTACCATCTTCATCACTTTTGAGGACCATTTGAAAATATTGCTCTAAAGGAATATGTAGAATATGTTAATGACTTCGATCAGTTACATTCACAAGTTTCTCCAATATTGCAACTAACGCGATTTTTAAGGTGCGTTCCGTTCGTCTTGTTATTTTATTCCACTGCCAACTCTTCACAGGATCGTTCCACAAGCTGTTAGTTTAATTCCTTTTATGTCAATTACTTTTGCAAGTTCTATCGTCCTTTTAGTTGTGTATGTGATTACTTGTATTTGCACTGGACACTTGTCTGAATGTATATAAGTAAAGCTTTTCGGGATCAGCGTCCATTTTACAATAATTTGAGAAAAGGATGATTTAATAACTGCTAATCGATTCGCCTCATTAATGCAAAACGTTCTGGACAGTAGTGTGTGTTGTAGACGATCGTAAGTGTTGTGTAAAAGTTGTCGCAAAGGCGATTTGTTTAAATATTTTAGCATTTAGCCTATCAAGTATACGGCCACAAGCGATCAGTACATGAATTATTCTCCAGCATATTGCATCTCTTTTTGGACCCTCAGAGCTCCGATTGTTTAGGGTAGAACTGCCGCACCGGATAAGGCGCCACTCTTTGCCATAATTTGCACTATAACCACCCTAGTGTGACAATAGGTTCAGCGATCATTTTGCTTAGCGGATTGTTAGAAAACCTCGCTTGTCTCTGATAAACCTGTGTTGATCGGAAATAAAAGATATCAGATAGCCCCCAGGCAGCGTCGAATAGCCCAGTTACGTGGAATCGAACGAAAAAAAAGAAAACATAGTTAGTAGATAGACATTAGAAAATTGAGGGCACGTGAGGATTGTAATCTTCATCAGGAAAACAGGCGAGATAATGGCTAAGTAGCGCTTCCGAGGGGTAGGTCGTAAGGGATGGAAGGAAAGTAAGAAGATAAAAATAACATGGCCATTACTTAAGAAAGTATGGTGAGTATTTGAAAATGGTGCCAGAAAGGAGAAGTAGATGAAAAATAATTCAAAAATTGGAGCGAAGAAATTTGGGCAGAAGAGTAAGAGTAACAAATGAAACCGAGAAGACAAACGTTGAGTTAATAAAGAAACATTGCTGATTTTAAAATGAGTGAAAGTAATAATATTATAGAAGTAGAACAGTAGAATTGGTAGCATTTGAACTTGTTATATAAGAAGTAGCTGGCAAATAGCTGGATTACAAGTGTATTAGAAAGCGCAGAAATGTATCAAGCAGAAGAAAAAAAGAAACAATCATTAAAAAAAAGAAACAGGATCGTTCGTTCAATATGCATCTCCCACGTGTGAAGTTACAGAGGGTGCGACTTTGGTTGCGTATAGAATTAAGTGTTTAGTTTTGGAACATGCGTTTGTTGTGTGAATGCTGGAGCACTGGGCAAATTTGTTTTGCTGTGAATCCACCTGTGCCAAAGAAGAGGGCGAACTGTTAGCGTTTGTTCGATCGATGGTTTTATTGTTCAAAAAGGAATTACAAATGTAGAATGTAACACACATTGGAAAGCTTAACGTGTGCAGTAGTTTTGTGTTGACGGTGAGTTGAATTTAATGAAAGGTTTGGTTTCTTTAGAGCTAGAAGAGTTTGATAAAAATAGCATCACGTAAAGAGACAGTTAAATGCCGAGTACAATAAAGCTCACCATTTGTGTGTATGAGACAAAGGAATGGTGAGTAAATGGAAGAAAGTTAAGGAGTTTAATGATGTGGTAAAATAGCAACTGCGTGGTATTTTCGTTTCTTTGGATGCGTATATTTTAATATTTGGACTCAAGGGCTATTAATAGTAGTCATGAAGTTTTCAATCTCCTTCTCTCTCTCTCTCTCTCTCTCTTTCTCTCTTTCTATATATATATCTCTCTTTCTTCCTCTCAGTCACAGGTAGCTTAGATTTCGCAAGTTTGTTTTCTCTCTTTAATCTATCTCTTTCTATATATCTCGCTCTATCTCTCTCTCTCTTTCTCTCTCTCTTTCTCTCTCTCTCTCTCTCTCGTTCTCTGTAACTATTACACTGCGTATCTATCGTTTTACACGCTTGATGTAAGCTGTAGTAAACAATATATGGCTTAGAAGCTCAGGATATAATTTTATTTTAAATATTGTTTCAAATGCAGCAAAAAATAAACTTAATGATGGAAAATATGGTTTCATAACTGAAGATCTAGAATCAGCATGATATACGATCTATCAGCCAGCTGATTAATCAAAGCTACTCGCTCAAGAAGAACACCTCAGAATTAAGATGTTGACGCTAGTACATTAGTTTCGACGTTTTTTTTATCCACAACAAGTTGTTTAATGTTTGTTGAATCAAGTCTGGGAAAACTTGATAGTACCTGATATGGCTGGTGTATGTACTGGTGTAAGGGTGACAGAGTATCTTTGGTTCTTGTGTCGGTTTACCTAATAAGCACTTTTATGCGTGACGCAATAGGAATACATTCGTTCACCGCCTATCGTTCTTAACTACTCGACTTCTGCATCAAATTTATGACAATGTAACCACTTTGGGTAAAGACATCTGATAGTAGCAGTAGTTGTAGCACAATATTACTAACAATAATGGCATTGCTGTATGGAGCCGTCTAACAAAGGCATCGTTCATCAAATATTACTGATCTTCTTGCATCTTCTCTCAAACGAAATAAAGAAAAAAAGTAGTAGATAAAGATGTCAGGTATTAAATTTAAAACTATTGGCAGCCTACCAATAATAATAATGAATTCTAATTGAGAAATAAAATAACATTGTTTGAATTGGTTTCAGCTTGATTTTTAATATATTGTAAAACTAATAATATGTGTTTTATCCAATTTCAAAACAGCAGTCCTATTCAGATATCCATAATTTTTATTTTCCTGGCTTACGTAATAGTTTCAACTCAAAAGTTTGTTGAAATAGGTAATGTTCTTGATTAACTCATTAAAAATATGCAGAGATAAACAGGTTTGGCTCACTATCTTCTGGGAAAAGCTGTTCTTTCCAGTTATATTGATCTTATTGTTTGTTGTTATGCGATTCTGAGTATCAGACGGCATTGATACTTTCAAGATACTTTCAAGAGCGTTAATTTGAGAGCGGGCACAATAAAGTTTGCGCATTTTTAGCATGGCGCATGGTTGCCAGCCTACATAGGAGGCGTACGATAAATTCTAATTTACCTGTCTTTTATCAAGTATTTGCAACTTCTACGTCACACTCTTCGACCTCGATTTTATACGTCTATTATCATCCATAAGGAAGTTTGATATCAACATTTACAACAACCATAGTGCCATCGACCTTGCGAATTACGAATCGCAAACGCTTTTTAATATAAAAAGCGGCGAATATAACCATTTATGACGGTAAACAGTAGGGTTTTGTTTTTCCTGTCGCGTCCTTGGTCGTAACATGGCTGGTTTTCGATATTGTTTTCTTCGTGTGACGCCCTACGACTTTCTATAATTTTTCGATTTAGCTTGTGTTCGTTTCATTTATGTACACTTTGATACATGGCCTTGTTTGCTTGAGCTTTTTATGTCTTATTCACGCCCGTTTTTGTGATATTTGATGACACAGTCCCGTAATCCGATCAAAGCTGTTTGAGAGTTGGTATCAACGAGCCAAATTGTTACATGGTGTATATTTATAAATAGGTATTCAAAACACTCACACATACGCGTCATTCATCTTGTTAAATTTTTTCACACGTTGGGTTTGTCTCTTTTGCTGTCCCATTTATCTCATATGTTTCTTTTTCTATCTCTTGCCTTCGTTCTCCCTCTATCTATCTTGTTTTCAGATTTTGTATTCGTACCATGTCCCTCATGTCACCTGATTGATATTCTAAATGCACATCTTCCCAGTTTTCAGGTTGTATTAGTAATAAGAAAGCAAGGCCCAGGTGTCTCCTCACACAAAAGCTTGCAAAAGCAAATGGCGCCATCGTGAGCCTCAGCTACGCTTACTATTGTAAAGGCGGTTAACACGTTGAGTACCGCTTCAGACCCATGCGCTCTTCCAGATCGACGTATCATACATTTGTTGGCGACTTATCCTAAGGCTTATACATGAGATTTACTGCATAAGATCGTCAGGCAACTTTTGGTAAATAAGCTTTGGTAGAAGAATGGACACATGATGTTGACCACGGTTAGTTAAATAAGTGTTGCATTTAATAGAAGTGTATACATTACTAGGAACATATATGATTGATTGAATTTTCGAACTGATTGCATTGAGTCAATTTTGTTTTGATCTGGTCTTGATTCTGTCTGACCAGGATAAAATGGTAATGGATAGTTTCAAGTGTATAATAACACCCTTCCAGCATTTTTGACCAAACTCTTTGCGCTGAATCTAGTGAAGGAATTATTTTGATCTTATAGTACGTATAAAGAAATAATTGAAAATTAATGATAAACACCATCCCCTTGTTAAAAAAAACCATCGTGGATACAATAGGTGTTGTTATACACGCGAATACACGGTAACAATTTACTTAAGCCCATCTCATGCCTCCCATTTGCAATTATCCAATCATTTCCGTAGCACTCAACGTGTTTTCGTCTATGAAAGTTGTTTTGGAAATTCTGATATTGACGCGGTTGTTTGATTACTATGCAATAAAATATATTCGTTAAGCGTTTTGATTCCACCTACTCTCTTTCTCCCTTTTTTCTCGTACTACTTTTGCTTTTCTTTTGCATTTTCTCTTTCTCACTCTCTCTTTCTCTCTTTCGCCCTCTCTCTCACACACACACACGCGCGCTTTCCTTCTCTTTCGCAATTTTTCAATTTTTCAGAGAGTTTTCTTTCCAAATGGAATATCAGAACGACAATTGTGAACACTACTGTCACAACCATTAAAGTATATCGATAGTAATAGCAATAGACAATAAGCAGATTATTAGTGCGCAAAGCTTATGGGGTTTGGCGCATGCCGCAATTTGCACTGAATGGAGCGCAGAACCAACAACACATGCTGCGTCCAATATGTGATCGCAAAACATTTTTGCGAAAACTTACCAGTTTCCCAGTGGTGTTAGGACGGATGACAAATAGTAAGTCATAATAGATCAGGTTTCCGTGCGTTCGTCGCTCAACATTCGTTCCATTTTTTCATTCAATGCATGCTACACACTTTCGCCAAGATTGCCACTTCGTTTGTTTAATAAAAACTAATAATAATACATTACTTTGTAGCATTTCAGATTAATCATAAAATACGAGCGGAATCGCCAACACATACAATAGTTTCATTGTATTGTTCAGTTAGTTGTCTTCTTGTCGGTCTGTTGGAAGAGAATTTTGCATCTCACTCATCTTATATTTTCTCAGCTAGCGCTAGGGTTGTGTGCGTTGCTGACAAAAAAATGCTACAGTTTACGTTTATTTTCGACGGTCTCTCCAATGATAACCCTTTTTACAGCAATGCATTGGTTATGCGTGATGATAGGCTAATGTACCGCAATGTAGATTACTTTTTTTCAAATTCGCACTTCCTATGCTATCGAACTCGTCTAGTTCCTAAATACTTATCCTAGCTACGTGTCTGTACTGTGTGAAAGTCACTATGCATTTTTTTTTGCAATCATAACAAAAAGCCCTCAGAATGTGTTACCATATTGTCGTGTACATGTTGTTACTGTATGCGTGACCCTATTCTAGCCCCTGTTACTAACAATCGGCATGCGATGGAGAACAACAACGCGTAGGTTTATGAGTTTGTTTAAAAATACATCAATATGGTATTTTCACTCATGGTTTTGCGTAGTAAGCGTATCGAGGAAAATATTAAAAAAAATGTCTATGTCTATTCCCAACAAACGCGAGCTCAAACGACGATGCAAAGGTGCATCCAATAGGTTTGTCACTGCGTTTGTATATTTATTGTATCTACGATCACTTCGATCAACCTCGCTTGTGTAGTTCTCTAACCAACCGTGGGTGCGTCATGATCGATAATCGATCGAGATCAAGAACAGGGACTACGAACCTCGAATAGCGCCGCAACTGGATTGTGAGATAACTGGCACATCGCAAGGACATTGCACGATTACATCTTACAGACTATCAATTATCAGTCGATTTGTATTTGTTGATACGAACAAACACGAGCAAAGGAAATTATCTCTCATGCAAGAGATCACGGTTAGTTCAAACGTCACATCAGCAGCTACCAACATGGCCGGCGAAAAACGTCCTTGAAGTCATACCTTCTAGGCGCTCAGTGCTTTCTTCGAGCGCGTTTGCAGTAACGATTCTATGTTATTCGCGAGTATATCTACCAGCAAATATGGAAATGCCATGTAGCATTATCGGTAGCAGCCGGAATTATAACTGTGGTAGCAAATTAGCGGCGCATATAACTTCACATCCACATAACAGCCGTACGTACCAGCACGCGTTTCAAAAACGAAAGCAAAGGCACATCGAAAGAACTTGAAACTGACCTGTCGACCTCATGTACAGATCTCCAGCAACGCAATCATAGGCAAAAGTTGTCATTGAATGTGGGAGCAGTTGCACAACCGAACAGTTCTCTCGATCACCCGCTGTCTGCCTGAAATCGCTTCCACTGAACGATGTGAAATATCCGGTGATACGTGAATGTGCGTCTTTATCTAATGGACCTAACCTTAGCTTCAATTGCGTAGAATTATGTGCATGTGTAAAAGTGTGTGTATGGGTGGGTGTTTGAGTGTTTGTGTATTAAAATACATCTCTTCGCTATGGTTTGCTTGCAGGTTAGGTTCAATCGCCGTAGTTGGAGCAGCAGAGTACTTAGGCCTTTCAGTAGTACACGGAATCTTCCGGGAATACTTTCACTCAAATACGCTTGATTGTGTTGCCGGTGAAGAATATCGACATTCGGCGACTGAACGTCATCGGTTCTTCCTCTTCCTCATCGTCATCGACGTCCTCGTCCGCTGTTCCAGCGGTGTCGTGCCCATGGCTGCGGTAGCGATTGTACGGCAGCGTGCGCGGTATTGGCGGTGAAAGCGGATGCTGGCCCTGGTCGTCCGAGTCGCAAAAGCCCGGATTGAGGATGATGTTCGGTACCAGCTCAAGGCTGTCTAGTTCCTCGTCCTTATCGTTCGCTGTGTTCGCACCACGTACGGTATTTACGATTGTTTGCAGTTGTGTTGTTTTTTTTGTGATTGTTTTGGTTTTACACGCGGTCATACCGATTGAGTGTATATTATTTTTTTTTTTGTTTTGTTTCGAATTCGTTCAGGCAAACGTCGTTAACGAGAACCGAACGACGGAATTCACGTGTGTGAGAGTGAAGGAAATGTGAGATTGGAAAAACTATGTTAGAGCTGATTTATGGCAACGGCTGCCAGATGGGAGCCTACCGCATTTAGTACATATAGATGATATAAATACTTGGTGTGATTGTGTCAGTCTGTATGAGTAGCTCTGTGCATTTAACAGAGTGAAAACAGTTTCTACAATATGGATGTGTATGTGTGTCATTATGTCTGTTTGTGTGGAACATTTGTGCTAAACGACAGCTCTAAAAGAACATAACAACAAACTGTTTTTACATTCTGGCACAACAAAACTCGACGCTCTAGAAGTGTAAAGGAGGCCAGGAGCAACTGGTCCAAACGAACTAAGGGCTTAAACAATTTTACCAACAATAAAAACACTAACATGGCACACAAGCCTGCAGAGAGTGAACCTTGCGTTATGTTCCAACACTTATAGAGATAAACGCAGAAGTTAGCGCCCGCGAACGTATAGGAGCAGGGAAACTGTTTACACAATTAACTTCAAAATAAAAGGCATCATCTGCCGGATTCTGCAAGCAACAGGTATGTCACACCGATCCCTTTGCTTTCCGTAGAATTTTTCATACTTTCGGATCTTTCGTTACGTTAGAAAATATGTAAACGTGTATTGGTGCATGCGCTAATCAATTACCGAGGATGGACGTAAAGAAACGCTAAGAAAACGTACGCCGAGAAGAGTCAAAATAATAATTAGGAAATGAATTGTTTTTTTCCTTCGTTTGTTTGTGTGGATTCGAATAGTTGTCATAATAATAGTAATACAAATGAATTGTGTGAGTAAACTACAAAGCAATGTAGCGCGCTAATCTAACATTTGATATCATCACACGTAATCGGCAAATTTCAAAATATAAGTCAGAATACAGTGATAGTGTATAGGCTGATGAAGGGATCTCGTTGCATAAAAAGGCTATAACATATATGATTATTCCTAAATCAGCTGTTGGATATGTAAACTTTTAGCCATATAGGCGGGTTGTGTTGGGAAAGGCAAAAGCTGTATCGACCATGCGTTTTTAATATTTTAAAATATTAAAATATGTTTAGATATTAACATAGTCTCTAACCGTGCGAGGATCCGAGTGACTGTCCAGCACGAGTAGAAAACCCGAAAGCTACGCTATAAAAAGGAAAGAAATCATGCCATTCGCTACCAACAACGTGCCAAGCGAAATGAACAAACCGAAACCAAACAACTACGGAGGGTGCTACAGAGGACGCCAAATACAATGTGAGGCTAGCAACGGTGGGAGAAATCATTTGTACTACCGGCTGGCTCGCGGCATTCCTTATACAGTACTATGCAGGTGCCGAGCGACAGGATGACCAGCGTACCCATCACGATGCCGACGGCCGCTATCCACACGCGTGTGTCGAAATTCTTTGCATCAATCATGATCCTCCGGACGAGATCTGCTTGTGGGTAGGTGGGTGAGAGTCTGAGTGTATGGGATATTGCACTACTTCTTACCCTTCTCCTCCATGCGCGGCTGTGTTGTCGCTAGTATGGTTACTATCTCACCGGCACCGAGTTGGTTGTTTCCCCAAATCCGGAACTCGTACGTTGTATTGGGTATTAGATGATAAATCTCGAGTTGACGCTGTTAGCGAGAGATTACAAACATCACACCGATGTACGATAGGACATGACATTAATGTATTTTAATTTTTACAGTTGATTTCGCACGTGATTTTGAAGCTACAACACTTTAAATCAGACAGCATTTATTCGGTGTATCTTGCGAATTTACTATGAAGGGTGATATCTAATGACGACACGCAAAACAAGGTTCTTATAACAAGGTTCAATTGATTTACTACTTGTTTTAATAAATGTCTTATTTACAAGATTTCCACAAATCGCGCTGAATCATTCTGATGGCTCTAGCCATGTTAGCTAAGAGGACATAGATAGCTAGTGGCTTATTGAACAATTTCTGCGAATCTACGGAGATACCATGAAGAGTATGTTTCTCTCTATCGCGCTGTAAATCTTCATAGCAATTTGGCATTATACACTCAATGAACCTATCTAGGTAGAGGCTGTAGTTTCATCAATTCGGCGAACATCAGGCAAAGGTGGATATGCTTACCGCGTTCGGGCTAATGTGCCGCGGATCAATCGTCTCCCAAGGCAGCTCCGGTGCGTCGTTCGTTTCGCGCATCTTGCGCATTTCTGCGGTAAAGTCGCGTATCGCATATCCGCCCGTTCGATTTGGCATTACTTCCCACACCAACACGGCAATGATTGTGGATGCACGGACGTAGAAGTTTGACACCGCCAACGGTGGCGTCCGCACTTTCACATTGACTTTCAGCAGCTCGATGAAATGTTCCTCCGCGGCAGAGGACGCCGACGATGAGCTATCATCGTCTTCGGCATCGTAAGGTTCAGCAGTGGCATTCTCGTACCCAGAATTGGAGTCACCGTACATGCCGGTGCTAGTATCGTTGGTGGAGGATGTGTCTACCTCTGGCTCCTCAATTACGGCTACCGTCGTGAGAGTTGGTATCGATGCTGAGCATGTGTAGCGGCCACTGTCCATAGCGGTCAAATTTGTCAGTAGCAGCGACCCATCCAACTGGGTTTGGAAATTAATTACAAGAGCAAAACAGAGGAAGAATAGTATTAGAGGTGTTTAATAATATAATACACGCGACGTAGTGAAAACAAATCAAAACGCAATATGAAATCACCGCTAACGCTGTTGGCGCAACGCAACCGTTTTGTAACGATAAATATGTAACTCCATGCGTTGGAATGTGCTGAAACGTGTTCAACGTCCGTTGCGAACGCTGTGTCGATGTATCACAACCATAGACTGCCTGAGTGGAAATTACGGCCACACACGCATACCTCCTTGCTTTCAAATGCTCGCCGATATTTTTGTACCCAGCCAAAGTCATAACATCGTGTGCTCTCCATTGTCTTTTTATTGACCATTTGCTAGGATTGCATAAAAAAATCGAAATGATTGCACGATTCGAGGAGTAGAATTATGTGTGCATTCTTGACAACCTTGACTCAAGCACTCTTTAAAAACGGCTAAAGCACTCTTCTTAGAATGAAAGTTAATGGAAGGGGATGTAAATTACTTTTATAACGTTGTTTTTTATGCTATGCGTAACATTGGCTTCCAAAGCTCTGGTTTCTGTAGCTTTTATTACTGGAAAAACGGAGACATGGATGGATTTCAATGGAGACGCTTACCTATTAGCAAATATGTATAGAAAAAAATAATAAGGTTAAAATAAATTTGTTGGATATTGGAAAACATTTAAAAATTAAAAATTGCATTTTAAATACAAGATCTTTTAAACATCTTTTCAAGCCAATTGACATATGAACGGCTTTAAAGTCGAACACACACAATTCAGGACCTCGAATGCGTCTACGGCGCTTACGTTTCCAACCATACACCATAAAATTAAACAGCATGCTTACATGCTTTGTTACATTATTTTTTTATGTAACATTAAAACGAAACATCTGTCAGATATTTGGTCAGATCTTGATATCATCATTCGTTCACGAATCTCGGTTCATGGGCTCGGGATCCAAGAACCAAATTTCAGACCTTATCGTTGGCCAGCGTCCCCAATGCTAGCTCATCTATAGTAAATTAGAATAAATTATCCGAATTGGTCGTGCAGCCGTTAATATCCCAACCTGATGCAGCGGAGGGTTCTGCTTGGTTATCAAGCTTACTCTGCTCATCCGAGCACCATTGTGATACTAAGGCAACATCGTTCACCAAATTTGAGTTGTTCAAAGATTTAGGTCCTTAAAGATCTTCCCACACTGTCTGTGGTCATGAAAGAATCGCGATCATCACCTCCAGAGTCTAGTTGAAGGAACCGTAACACAGAGCATAGAAACATGATGCATCGCCAATTGAGGCATACAGAACGGTCACGGATTAAAAGGACTCTACTATGATTGGCTAATAAAACTATAACTCATAAAACAAACAACCCGACAGGATCGATTCGCCAGAAAGCAATGCGTTGGCTACGCAAACATACTTAAGCTGCTGTCGTACCCCAACCGCTCCAAAGCGGATACTCCGGTTTCGGTTGGCAGTGTTCAAATACGATACATTAATGGCGCGAATGTGTTCCAAGGAACCGGATGTTGGCTAAATTGATGACACTGGCCTGAATCCTACCCGACTGGCTCTTGGAGACCAGCAGCCTGCCAAAGACTGCCCGGCGTAACTAACGGAACGGAAGCTGCTCCGTTCGAGTTTTTGCCTAACAGTTGAAAAAAAACTTTAGATGAAGCTTTTGCTTTTGTTCATTAGAATTATCCATCTTTGGATACCCGCTACTAGAGTTCATCGTTTGCTTGGTCAGCCTTACAGTCCCAGCAACACTTATTGTTCGAAATAGATTCGGTAGATTGAGGTAGTTATGTTGAAAGTTCGAAGATGTAGAGATTTAGTTATTATTGAACGAAGGTTTTTGCCCATACTATTAACAGCTACAAAATTCATTTACCCTTTAAAAAACGGAATATAAATTGTGTAATGAAAAAATGAATTGCACTGCACTAAACCAAGGCGTAGTAAAGGACCTAGACTAATTCCTCACCACCCAAGGGTTGACAGAGTCATACAACTTGGGAGGAGAAAAAATATCAAAAGCTTGAAAATCAAACCACTTCACTTTAAACTTCACTTTAAACCTTTTTTTTAAGCTTCACTTTAAACCATGGAAAGAAGACTTCGTTTTTTACGACATTAGGTATTAGGTATCGGTATCGCACTTATAAATATTATACATTGCATTACACTACATTACAAGATTATTAAAGAAAAAATAATGAAGCATTCCTGCCTATGATGAACACGGGATTGTTCTTTACGATGCATAACTATCATTTCAGCTGAGGTCAGGATGAGTTGAAGTTTGTAATATGGAATTAACACCAACTGCTAGCCCCAATCATAGCACCAACGCCAACTGCTACCAAATCGTAAAGCGAACGCACAACCACTTTTTTATGCCAGCGCCAACAATAAAATGGTGAAGCAAGGTGTTCGTTCGTGTGGTTAATTAAAATTAAGCAACACATATGCCTCAAACTCCCAAATGATTGTTGGGTAGCAAAATAACTTAATATTGATGTACTACCCTTGTTAGTGAGCGAAAAGGATGAAGTCCACGAACGAAGAAAAGGAGATGGTGAAAAATAAAAACTAATAAAATAATTCTGAGTTAGACGGATGTTGAAAAACTGTGGATGGAAGTGAGAAAATACGCAATATATTATGCAGAATAACTGGAGGGAAATGAGTACAGCGCATTTTTCAGTAAAGTGTATACTGTGACTAGTCAAGTAGTAATTTACGACAACCACTCAAAACATGCTTTGCTTGCTGCATTGGGTGTGTTCAGCAACGCATACAATTGTGAATAGATCATGTAGAACATTTATACAGAGTTACACAAAATTTAATGCGCTCAACTTTTATTAAAAGAAAGTTACTCAAGCCAAGGGCAGCTCCGTTAGTTGACACGTCGTAAAACAAAGCGGTCATAAAGGATTCAAGTTGGGCAGGAAATTTATTTGCATGATTCTCGATTTTGCTCTGACACATTTTACACCGCCAGGGGTTGATGATGAGAATTTATTTCGATCTCTACTCTCAGCACCTCAGTAGCTTTCGTTTTGCGTGCGTTTTCATTGCAAGCTTATATTGCCTCCGGGGTGAAGCAAATTCATTAACGCGACAGGTGTGGAATTGGTTCAAACACGTACACAGTATAGCATAAACTCATTATTTGTACACCGTTCGCAGAGCAAAAGAAAAAAAAAATAATAGAAAACTGAATGTTGTAGATGTTTATGCTTAAAAAGGATCTCAAAACAGTAGTTACCATGATGTAACATTATGTAATATGGCAAGCCACGGAGAGTCCGCGGGTTGTTGCTTTTTGTGTGCTTTTAGTAGCCTCACCCGTGACGCTTTCTCGAACAGGCCAGAACAAGCACAATCCTATGTGCTTGTTTTGTTTGCAAGCCAACTTATGTCGTTGCAGTGCTAAAAGTACACCGGATCTTGCACCGGAGCCAATGTACACACCAGTGAACAATGGTGTACGATTGGTGTACAAAGCTGTCCTGCGTGCAGAATGATAACAAAGAGTACCGCCCGCAGGCATTATTGTTTTGCCATCGTCACCTTTTCTATGCCTTTCTTTTCTTGGTGCACCCGGCTTTTGTTCTATTTCTGGCCTCGCTTTAGCGGTGTCGTCCGCATGTTCGTCCGGTATGAAATGGAACGCTTCCTGTGCCGTAGATATATAATCCGGTTGTGAAATTGCGTTTATCATTTGCGATTGTTATTGAAATTCCGTTGCCAGTTAAATAAGCCAGTTTCATATAACGCAGCCAAACGCACGTAGTACATGAAGGTGTTGAACAGAAGTACCAGCAATGTTTCTCTGTTTTGCCTTAATACGGAAAGTAATCAATACGACATTGGAATATTTTGTGGCACCCAGCATGTCCAATTATAGTTTTCTTCTCAGACATGATTGTATATTTGAGTGTATGTTTGCTAGCTTTGTGGTTCCTAATCCATCAATGCTATATCGGCTAAACAGACTAAGCTTATCAAATAACATCAAATTTGGGTGTTTACATCCAACAAAGACTTTGTTATAAACTCCACCTTATCCATTCTGCGAATATTCAGATTGAATGCTATGACATGGTTCGCCAACAAATCTTGAATTTGACTGAATGTGTAGGCACGACAGGTCATTTAGTACAGGTTAACGATGCAAATAATACGACAATGAGGACGAATCATCATGAAATTACGAAGCTAGACTGTGCATCAATCATCAGCAACTCTTGTGCAGCATTCTGCAATACGACGAAGAGGTGACGCGATTTATACAGTACAGCAGATCCCCAAGAACAATCTATCGTTGACCTAGATGAAAGAACGTACTTCAGGGAAGACAAACTAGAGTGAATAATGTTACCATATATCTCCAAAATTAGTTATTTAATCATCTCTGTAGGTTGGCGGAATGTAACCCAGCTAATAAAAGACAGTGCAGGCCAAGACCAAGGTCAAGGTGCATTCACGAAACATGGACAATGTTCAGAAGATTTCTATATCGAGTGATTTGCTGGTTTCCTACTCATAAACATCCCTGTTCACAACATATCGTATCGCCAACAGCACTAGGGGCGAGATGGTTCTATCCACTGTGATTTAAACGCAAGGTCAGCTTCTGAAAAGAGTCTCGGATGCCGTAAGAACAATCCCAGATAAATGATCCTATGATTGAAGTCACCTTCGCTTCGCATATTAAACATCCTTCACCCGAGCCCTACAAACCGAAGCAACGAAGTGTGGTTTTGGGAGTAGGAAGGTGTTCAAGAGAACAACACATAACATAATTATGGTAGATTTCACAGCACTCTGCTCTGAATATACATGTTGAAAATATAGCAACGGTCGTATAAATAACCTCCACCATTTAACACCACAACATTCACGCAATCGAATATGTTATTAAATTTAATATTAATACCCCTATCACGCAACTAGCATTCTGGAAGGATGATTGCTCTTTGATCATGGAAAACGAAATTACGGCTCACCTCAGGATAAGGTTCTATAGCTTGCAATCCATTAAGCCAAGTAATATAATGACAAATAATGCCAATGACGAAGAGGATAAATATACGTACATGTACGTACGTCTGCCTTTTTTAACTGTAGTTTACAGACAGATAAATTATGAAACAATGTTTATATTATGAAAACATTACATTTAAATTAATACCATTTATTGTGAGTGTTTATCTTGCAGCTGTAACAAAATCATGTTTTGCAGTACATTACACATTAGGCTGTTGCAATGCTGTTGCAATGAATGGAACAAAGACTTACCTGCAATTGTTGTACATCCTCTCGACGACCCTCACGTACCCATCGAACTGGATGTTTGGAGTCGCAGCGCAACGTTAGGTTGCGGCCCTGATCCACAACATACTCTTCGAAAATAACACCAAAAGACCGAGTAATATAGATAACTGTCCGTAAAGAAAGAAAAATGTACTTTAGAACAACAATGACAGCATACTAAAACAGCATCTAAAGAAATATAGATTATTTTAAGTACTAGTGATATAAAACACTCCTAAGTCGCCAATAACACCCATAACCCATGAGCCAATCGAATAAGCTAACCAGTGTAAATTGAATTAATAATCAAGCCTTTCACTAGCATGATGTCAGCCCGGTCTACATCTTCATCGGTGGAATCCAAATGAAATGACATTACAGCGACATACCAAGACTTTGAAATTGGTTCCAAGTTCGTGTTTGAAATTGACGCCTTTTGATTCGCTGCGACGGAAGAGGTAGCACCCTTCAGCCAAGGTAAATCTAGTTTTGTGAGTAGTTGTGTATGTGTCTCAATTATTCAATCGTCTTATTGTAATGAACCCCTCTTGACCAGAAATCGATGCCAGGTGATCTCTTTTCTAGGTACCTCGTCCTGCTTCCGTATGTCGACAGTTAATGTGCTTAAAAGGTCCTAAGGACAATCTGTAGTTCCGTATTTTGTACGCGTACTGATGTTCATCTAATTTAAAAATGGTAGTTGAAAACAATGTTGTAATGTTCTGCTTCACACTTATTCTTATTCTACTTATTGTATAGAACAAGTTGTTAAGGTGTTGGTGTAGTGCTACTCGTCTTTTAAGTAATAAAACCAGTGCATCAATACGACATGGCCCGTATACCCCAAGCGAGTAGCAAATAACGAATTATGATGAAAGGCTCCAATAACACGTCAGGCTGCATTGAGTGTTATTTTAAGACATAAAGAAAAAGAAGTAGAAGTTACTACGCAGGCGGTGTGAATAATTTCGTTTAGAAAGGGTGCCACCGAATCGAATACAAAATAGTAGGACAAAAAGTTCCAAATAATTGCTAAAGGAAACAGAATTCAAAACGTTATTTCAATCCTTAGAGTATCTTGACGATTATAAGATGTTTATAAAATAAATTAGCAAAACTAACCATCATATGACCGGCACCTACGACTCGGGAAATCAAAGGTTGATGTTTGCCCGGCATGCGGTCAACTTCAGAATATCGATCCGAGTTCATTAGGGAATGTTCCGAACGCACCGCCGCAAACTATAACTAAAGCGAGTGCAGAAGGGCACACTAACACAAAAACTAGAGGCGAATCAAAACGCATTACATAAGGCGTTTCGTTTTCACGGACGGTAAAACTGTAGTGCGTGTTCAACTGGCATCAAGGAGTGAGAACCTTTGCTTACCATTTCTTTCGAAATATGCACCTGATCAAACGTATTAATTTACACCAGATTATTTTACGTCGCCATTTTTCGATGCATTCGAACTTATTAGTAACAATTAAAATGGATTGGGTTAATAATGTAAGGAGAAGTTTTATTTTTTATTTTAAAAGCTAGAGGGTACATACTATGTTAGAAATATTGTAAAGCTATTGGTATTATCTTCTTCTTCTTCTTCTTCTATTTGGCGTAACGACCGAAGTCATGCCTT
>JXXA01001360.1:0-13298 GCA_000956255.1 Anopheles punctulatus | reverse complement strand
GACCTGTTCTACGTTGTGCTCCGGCTGCAGGTGGCTCACGGAGTGGAAGTTGTGGAATTCGAGGACGACCTGTCGGTGCTGGCCAGAGGAACGACGCCATCAACAGTAGCAACGGTTGCAGAAGCTGTGGTGGACATCGTGGCGCAGTGGATGGCGCACCATCATCTCCAGCTTGCTCCACACAAGACGGAGTCCGTTATAGTGTCGAGCTTGCGACAGGAGCACCTGGTGGTGCCGATCAAAATCAGCGGCGTCGAGATCCGCTTCAAGCGGTCGATATGTTATCTTGGGGTACAGCTCCACGACCACCTGTCCTGGAAACCACGTGTCGAGAAGACCACGTCGAAGGCTCTCCATACCATCTCTCTTGATTCCGTACCATCTCCGCACCCACAAGATCACACGGACCAGACAACAACAGGATGACCCGTCAGCAGGAGAACGGCTGTCCAAGAAGGAGATCCGCCGGCAGGAGCAAGAGTGGGCGCATCGCATCGTCCCCGATACCCAACACTGTTCTTCATGTTGTAATGCTCATTTCAACAGTTTTGATGCTACCGGAGAAATAGGACGAAATGATAAATGTCCTTTTCCATCCACCCACAATATTTATATAAGCTATTGTTAGAAAAGCTGTAAAAGTCTGAGTCCATAAGGTTAGTTACTACAGGGATCGGACAAGCGATAGTTAGTACAGAAATCGGTGAAACGTTTCGCCAAGCTAATCAAAAAAGGACATAAATACGACCGCAGCTCCAGGTTATCGGTCTTTTATATCCAGCCAAAGTATCAAATAAAATAGCGCTATTTCTGGCCCTCTCAGCTGTATAATATTACGTAATAGGTTTCACTACACTTGGTCCCTTTTTAACAGCTGCAATAGACAACTACAAACCCATTTTCTTAAGCACATGCAATCATCGCTTTCAAACCTGAGATGCTTCAAGAGATAAGTTAGTAGTAGTAATAGTACACAGCCACCAGATCTCACTTACACTTAATGTTTTAAATGCTCCTTTGGTGACGTTGCGAGCTTCTTTATGCATGTTACTCTAGAACATGTTACGACTGTTTATCCCTGTCCTATGTGTTTCCGATCTATTAAGCAAATAATCTTAAACTGTAGTATCTCCAATAAGTAACTGCAGCGCTGGCAGGTAAATTGGAGTTACCAATGGCCACAAACTGTGTTCCCGTTTCTGTTATTGAACATTAATAAATAAGATAAACAAAATGGGAGGATATTTCGAAGCCAGTCGTCAGATTTTCTCAGAAACCTCAGATTCAGAACCTGTAAAATCTATTCTGAAGACCAGTAGTAGGATAATATTGTAAATAATAAATATAATATTTAATATGGTAGAATGAATCGACAGAAAGCGTAGATAACATCTCTCAAAAGTGCTATCAGGTTTTCTCCAAGGATTACTACATTGCTAGCGATTGTGTGTGTATTATCTTGCAACCGAACTGCCGAACTGCCAAACTCGTCCGCTAAACAATGCAATGAAATCCCCGAAAATCTTGTGCGATTGTGTAGTATAGTGTAGCACGAACATATATCCTAAAATAAACTATTTTAAAGATCAATATCATTCAATGTTATCATACATCATATATAATTTCAACCGCTCATACTTTGTATCACAAAGACTAATTGCCGTCGCCGATAAATTTGGTTATGTTGCTACCCTGTTAGTCATTTTTAACCGCACCTTACCTCAATGGTTACCTTAACGCAGGAAAAGACAATCCTACACATTGACGCAGCAACACTGTCACATATGCTGAAAATACACAGAAATAAAATAAAAGTGTGACGCAAAGTATGATGAACGTATAACTCGCAACTTACGGTAATTATATCCTTATTAATGAAGAACATTTGTTCATGTAGCATTTGTTAGCATTTACATTTAACACAATTTACACAACTTCTCACTGTTCAGGGAACACTTCGATAAAAAAGAGACTTATATAGGTATTGGTTTTGAAAGGTTCACTAGAATTCTGCATAGCTTAAGCTACCAGGTAGTTCCATCGTACCAATCTTCTGATTTGGAACAACACCAGAAACATACCAGAATACAATTTAGCGGAATATTTATCATAACTTTTAAAATGTTGTAACTTGAAACATTCTAAACTTCGACAACGATGTGTTTTCACAAAATAATCGTTCAAGGAAATTGAATGTCTTACTAACAAAGCCACAGGCGTAGCTATAAAAAATTGAATAGGTTAACCATCTCATATTCACAATACACCTACACAAAATTAATTCGGTTTTGATTGTTTCATATATACTAGCCGAAACAACAAAAGTCGAAAAGTTTTAGATAAAACTGCGCTACCACACTATTATAAGCAATTAGACCGGCTCGTCACTTTCTAGAAAATCATGTGCCAATCAGATTTTGACATTTGCTTTCACAAAAACGAAGCTCCCCAGTTGGCATCTGCAAAGGTTAAACCGAAAAGACCAACCGGACAGCAAAACTCGAATTATTTATGTCGACAGTCAAACAGCGACCCCCTGCAAACAATTGACAGCTAGTTTGTTGGCGAATGGTATTTCGCCATAGGGTGAAACGGGATGAGGAGAACAAAACATGAGAGTGTGTGCGAGAAAGTAAGAATGTGTTTGAGTCCCTGATAGAATTTTGAGTTGGTGTTAGAGTTTTTGATGTTTGGTTCAAACGAAATGTACTACTATTTCGCTTCATCTATCCACATCTCTTTCTAACTAACGCGAAATATTGCCACAAAGCAAGAAAGTGGCATTAGAAATGTTAACAATCTCATCTAGGTGTTAGCATTTTGTGTAGCGTTATTGATTGGGCAGAATGAAAGTTTTTGTGGTTGTTTTAGTTCAAGTGTTTTCCCAAGAATTTATCGATAGCGATACTGTGTCGGATAAGATAGTTCCATTCGTCGCCGACGTATTTCATAGTTGACCCACAGATCCCTCTCGTAACATTCTGAGGGCACAGGAAACGGTTGACGAGGTAATGTAATCAATGCACGTGAAGATTCCATTAATCACTAATCATGTTCTGTTACGTTTAAACACACTTTTTGTTTATTTTAATGTTTATTTTACTTAAAAGTAACAGATCAAAACAACGCACACCCGTCGTTACACGTTTACATCGCCAAAAGCTTTGAAGCTGCGTGTGTTGTACACAGTAAAAACCTTCCTCGCAGCGAGATCAAGGAACGACTCTGCTGAGGCTGCTGCTACTTTTTTCCAAACACGATGCGCAAAATCGTCATGCAGTGGATGGTTGCTCCGTTGGTGCGGCTGTGGACCTTGTCGTTGGAACCGGCAGTAGAACCTTCCGGTGTAGCACTCGGTCCAGATATTTTCTCTAGAATTAAAGGAGTAAAAGGTAATGATTTGTTATCCCTCGTATCACCGGTACTCAATTAAGTGTTTTTTTTATTTAATTTACCTTTTGGTTTTGTTTTCTATTTTATAGAAAAACTTCAGCGAAAACCCAACAACGTGTTTTCACAAAGGTATTATACGGCATCACTGCTATGAAGAATCCGACCTGACTTGGATTAAACCATTTTTGAAACCTTCAAAATTCCATACCGCATTACCCCTCTCGACAATAAACTAGCTGTCAATTGTCGGCCGGGTGGATAAAAACGATTAACATCTAGATCGGATCCAACCGATCCGTCGCAGGATGGTATTTGAACCAGGTTTGACTGCCCATCCCTATAACAAGTTGAAATATAAACAAGCAACACAGAACTGTATACTTCATTACTTGTATCAACAAAATAACAAATATATCTGTTACCAGTGAAATTATGTCCGATCCTCATGATGAACTCTGTCCTCCGAATCAGGAAGATGATGAACTTACACTACCTCGAGCGAGCATCAACAAAATAATAAAGGAACTGGTATGAAATGGGTCCTCAGTGGGGTTTTTATTTACATATGGACATTGAATAAATGGTCTGTTCATGTTTACTAGGTACCTTCGATTCGAGTGGCAAATGAAAGCCGTGAGCTTATTCTTAATTGCTGCACCGAATTTATTCACTTGATTAGTTCCGAAGCGAATGAAGTGTGTAACCAGCGAAATAAGAAAACGATCAATGCCGAACACGTTCTGGAAGCTCTCGATCGGCTTGGTTTCAAAGACTACAAACAGGAGGCGGAAGCGGTACTAAATGATTGTAAACAAGTCGCTGCAAAGCGAAGACGGCAGAGTACACGTCTCGAAAATCTCGGCATTCCTGAGGAGGAGCTGTTACGGCAGCAGCAGGAGCTGTTCGCCAGAGCTCGAGAGGAACAGGCTGCGGCTGAACAGCAACAATGGTATAGTGTTCAGACTGCAACGCTACAGAACGCAGAGCTTTACCAAAAACAAATGTCACAAGATGAAGACGATAGCGATGAATACTGAAAACAAAACTTTTGAAATACCTTATAATCCTTGTATTGTATTATTGCAAAGAAAAAGCATTTGCGCGCGTTAATCCAGGTTCGCTGGAATTAATTCGCTTACTATTCTGTTGTTCTCAGTTAGGGGCCGAGGCCTGCGAAGTACATGTTTTTGTTTTAGATATTCACGCTGAAACATTAGGAAAAGAAAACAACGCAAATTCACAATGAACACTAGTCTTCGTCTTAAGAAATTCAGTATTATTATTCATCGGGTATAAAAAATGAACATGTTCAGATAGCCAATACATCTGTTTCGTGGCTTAGTTGAGTCTGCAAATTGGAAAGCTTGTTTTTCAAGACTTGCACTCCCATTAGCACAATATTTTCTGGTTTTAGGGCACCGGAAGATTCTACATTAAAGAAGAATTTGTTGGGTTTCAGCTCCCAGTTATAGTCAGCTTCATCTGAAATTATTTACAAGTTCATGTCACTAAACTTTTTCTTATAAAGAATTTATTCCACTATGACTTACATTTATCATCATCCAGTTCAGTGTGCTCGGATTTGGGCCATTCGTCGGGTTTTGGATATAATGTGTGTCTCATTGCATTGTCAGGGTCATATTCAAAGCTTACACCGCATGTTGGGTTCCATTTAGCATGCTCCTTTCCAAACCCTTTTTTAGCGTACGCCTTTAGTTTCAACTCTTGTCCTTTTCGGAGCTTTATGATCAATATTTCATCAGTTCCCTCACCGTATTCATTGTCTTCGTCATCACGATGTCTCGATGTTACTGGCAATACGCGAGGATCACTTGATTTGAGATCTGCCGTAGTCACATGCCGGGTATGTTCTTCGTTACACTTGACGTCGAGTGTGAATTCTACGCTGCATTCATTACAGAAATCTAGGCAGGGACAATCGCGACTGTACTGCATACGATCGACAACTTCATCGGAAATAAGGGGGATGAGTCCAACTCGGTGGGCCAGGAATTCATCCGCCAGAACGGTAGTATTGGATTCGAGCTGCACCCAATCAATGGCAAGAGTTGGAGTTTCAGCGATAAACACCCGGCGCAAACTATTGGCGACGCTGCAAAGCATTCACAACATAACCAAACATAACAACATTTGTAACATATCATGCATATTTACTTACCTCAATTCAGTATCTTCGACGATGAACTTTACGTTCTCATCAGTGAGTTCCGAAATTGTTACCGATGGTTGGTTGGCGTATGGCATTTTTGCAATTAATCGTATAGATATCCTCAATGAAAATCCGACGCTGAAAAGCGCTTGTTTTCGTCAAACAAATATCACACTAGTTGGACTACCAGGACACGGATAAAGACATAACATATAACAGAAATGGCAAAAAATATCGGATTTATAATAGCCAAAGTTTGTTTGTCTTTTTATATGATGCGATTTTAATTGGTGGATTTGAATAAAATATATTTAAAAATGATAACAAAAAGAAAAAAATCAAACCAATCCCCACCGTGCAATGTTTCACAGCCTTATGTTCGGTGCAAAAAATCATGAAGAAATTAAATGTATAGCTATATTTTTTTCACTAGTATTAACGCAAAAAAACGTAAACAAACACAAGTACAATTATGACGAGCGTAATATCCAGTGGGTTTCGCGAGGACTGTTCTGAGTTTTTATGTGATTTTGTAAAGTTAGAAGCGCCGGACTATGAAACATTTTGCCAGGAATGGAAGAGAACCAATTTTCAGTACATATTTTTGTATGTTCATTGCGTTTGTGTATTGAGTTATCTCATAAACAACATCATTTTACTTACAGTGGCCGCAATTCGGATGCAGAGATGGCGGAATATTTGGGAGAAATTTTTTACATAGTGAAAAAGATTTTCTTCTCTGCAAAAAATCAATTCGAACGTATAGGGGCATTTTACCTGCTTTACACGTTGTACTTTAAGCAACCATTGTTTATGTTCTGCAAAATTCGTCTCACACTTTCGGAGTGGTGCATGATGAAAGATTTTGCCAAGCGACCATACAACGGACAGGAACTGCCACAGATTACCGTTATATTATGGAAGTTGTTCAAATCGGATGCATTTCGTTTTGTACAGGATGAACTTGAACGAGGTTTCGATAGATTTTTTTACAAAAATTCTGACAGAAACTTCGACAGCTCGGATTCATTAAGAACACGCAAGGATTTGGAAAAGGAACTCGTGCTCCTCACAAAGCCAAACGGACTCATCAAAGCGATCGAAATACTAGAAATGGGTTACAACGAGATGAAGGAAGCATTAGATGGTAAGTGAAATAGTACTTTTAATTGTTTATTGGACTTATATGTTGATTGAAAGCTAACTTTAAATCGTATGGTTGTACCGTTTAATCGCTTTGACCGGCGATTCACACTGTGTAGAATTATGCTGGATCCTTAAGAGGAAACAATTCGTTCCAGAATGAGTTTCTCTCTTTAAATAATTCTTCTTTGTTTTCTAGTTGATCACCAATTTCGAGATAGTAATCGTTGGTCGATGAGACGGGCTGCCAATCTAAATTTGGCACATCCTGACTGTTGGGATTGCTAGTGAATATGTAAAAAAAACATTGATGTACATTGTTATTAGGTGATATACAAATTGTGCCTTACCCGTGCTTTGCGAAATGAATCCACATAGTAGTCATTCTTTTGACGGTTTCATTTTCTGGATCGGTAGTTTTAAACATCGGTGCAATGAACGGTCCGGTGAGCAGGTACAGCAAATCATCGTGATGTACTGCACCGTACGGTGAGTTTGAAGGGTAGTATAAATGGCTGTATCTCCCAACATACGAAAATTTGTATTGATACACTGTGGTGTATTTGGAGGCAAGAGACACCAGTCGATGCATTCCGAAACCAATCAATCCATCTGAAAATAGCTGTGGAATAGGAACACATATTAGAGCTCATACTCATAGCGTGTAGTGAATGTATCAAGCATCTCACGTAATTCAGTCCTTGCAACGAGTTGTTCAAGCTTAGGGATGCATTGCTTAAAAATTTATCTCGTAGCATTCTGCTGATGCTTAGGCTTTTGGGTGTGTGCCGTTCGAAAAGGAATAGAATCGGCGCTAATGTGTCGAAGTTTTCGTCCAGCTCTTGGCGTAAAGTGCTGTTCCTAAGAAAATTAACGGCTGGCCCTGCGAACTCATCCTTTGTAATCCCAGCAATTATTGGAATGCGCATAAAATCTCCCTTCTGAAACGCGTCTGTGGGATTGCGATCCAAAAATCGTTCTTGTCCGAAATTGGGTTCAACGATCGGTTTCCACAATAAAACTGGGTTCCAGGAAATGGAAAACATCAACTCTAAGCTCCTAATGAAATCTGCGATAGATTTCTGGCGCAGGCATTCGATCATTATTGGTATGGACTTGAAGTCACAACCTAGCAGAATCGCTTGCTTTTGGGCAAGTTCAAGTTGGTGGTTAGGTACTTCCCACTGTGCAGTTGGTGATGCGCTCATGATAATTGCGCGATGAAACAATCCCTTTGACATTGGTGATATCAAATGCAATGCTGTACTCATTGCCCCAGCACTGTAGCCCATTAATGTTACTGATTCGGGATTTCCACCGAAGCTGGCAATATTTTCTTTTATCCATCGTAAAGCTAACACTTGATCCTTCAGTCCTGCATTTCCTGGACAGTCGGCGGTACCTGTGCTCATGAAACCTAATGATCCTAATCTGTAGTTAATCGTTACGAACACTATTGGGTGATCCATGATTGTGTGCGGACCGGCAAATGTGTTTGATTGTCCTGATAGCGAATAAAATCCGCCCGGATGAATGTAAACTAGCACATCACAAAGTTCAACGCGTTTTGCTTCACTGGGTATTGCAATTGTGTACACATTGAGACGTAGACAGTCCTCCGAAACTTTGTAGGTAGAATTAATTATTGGCTGAGGGCACATGGGACCGTCCTCTGTCGCGTCGTAAGTACCGTTCCAAGGCTCAGAGATTGGTACAGGTGGTCGAAAGCGAAGTTTTCCGATAGGCGGTTGAGCATATGGAATTCCCCGGAAGGCATAAAACTGCTTGCCCAAACGGGATTCCAAAACGGTGCCTCCAATAGCTCCATTGATTGTGTGAACGATTGTTTGAATGTTCGAGTGGGCCAAAGCAGTTGATAACGCCCAAAAAGAAAGTAATAACAGATGAATCTTCATCTTAACTACACTCTTTATCATCTGCACTACGACACTAACGGTAGTTGCAACACTTGTAAATGCTTATTCTCGTTTGTAAAGCTTGTTTATGACTGTGATGCATGATGCATTTTAATTTAGAATGAGGGGATTTTCCGGTCATTTATTTTGCACCCAAGGCAAGGTTATCTTGCAGTTAAAACCTAGAACCCTTGAAGGTCGCATTGCATGTAATTACGATGATATTTGTAATGAGCAGAACTCATCGTTTTCTTCAAGAGTAACGAAAAAATCACTTATCTTTTATTAGAATCTTTTTATACAGTATTCATCATTTCACGTAGCTACCCTAAACTGGATCGTCTATTGTTTCTTTTACCGAATATGTTAAAGTGAATGTAGTATAGTTTAATATTTATTTTTCCCATTTCGTTCCCAGTACATAACCTGTTTTTATTTTTTTAATTTAGAGTTATTAAGTGAAGTGATTAACTTTAGTTGATTTGAAGCAATTTGTATTAAACTTTCTCATAGTATTTTAAAGTGGCCTTTCTTTTTTGTTTAGTACCACATTTTTCAAAGACAAAAAATGTAACTGAATATGCAAAAACTCACTCTTTCACCTGGTCTCTGTATGAAACACAAGCTTTAAGAATTCCCCCAATTTACAAAATCGTTTCGACTTGACTGCTTAACTTTATAGTGTCCATTAAATTAAACAAAAACCGGATGGTTAACGTAAAATCAAATCAATACTAATTCTTTCAGATATTTTATATGAGGGTAAATTTCTTAAAATTGGGGTTGAGCTGATCTGTGTATAATTTTTGCTATAACTCAATTTGAAGCAAAAATGAAGTAATAGAAAATAACCCATATAGAAGATAAAATCATCAATTACATAATTGTTGTTGTTGAGTTGTTGAGTTCAACAATCTAGTTCGGGTGATTGTTCTATGGCTTTTCTACGCACCAATTATTGAGTTTTGTTGCGTACGATCTTGGTCGCTATTTGAATGGATTGCACTAACAAAAATAAAAAAGAACATAAAAATTGTTTAAGAAACAAAACACTCAAATGTGAATCGCCAATTATGTAAACTATTACTAGAATTGTAAATACAAAAAGATTTTATCAGCAATTCCAAATTATGGAATTACATTTTTTGTAAAATTAGTTACATTTCTCGGAAAATAATTAGATTATACGACTACAAAGAGTAAAATGAAATGATACACATCGATTTGGTAAAAATAAACTATTTGGTGTTATGAATCAGACCACAGTGCAAGGTATGAATAGGTGTAATTTTTTCATTGGATCCTATGTGCCTGCACAGTGTTGTATTCAATACAAAATGGATTAAATCATTAATGAACGAGTCGAGTGTCATGTTTGACAACTGTATGCTCGTTGATACGCAACAATGAGTTTAAAATTATACAGGCGAAAGACCGTCAAGGTCAAAGCCTGTATAAAACCGACACAACAATGAGTTTAAATAATTACCCGTGACAATGAATCAACAAACAAGAGAATTAAACTTTGGGTGTTTCCTCAGTCTAATCAATAAGTTACGAAAAAGACATCGTAAGGTTTTGGGGACCTAACGTAGTTTTGGTTCGTTTTCAAACCGTCGTTGACAGCTGTTTTGAGCTAACCTCGCCAATTGACAATCAAAACAAATTACATTAAATCACCCTCGCGTACATTTTCTTCACAACATCCAAAAAATGTCGGAGACAATTTTCGATGCTCGTGCTTACTGTAAAATTATGCTGCATGCGGCAAAGTACCCGCATCTAGCAGTAAATGGGCTTCTATTGGCTGAAAATGGCAAACCAAACGTAATAGTGGATGCGGTACCGTTGTTCCATCAGTGCCTTCATGTGTCGCCTATGGCAGAAGTGGCTCTGGTGCAGGTATGTTAAATGTAGTGTTAACTTCTGTTCAATAAAATTTTCACGCAAAGTTTAATTGTGATTGTAGGTGGAGGCGAGGGCATCGCAAAAGGACCAACAGATCGTTGGTTACTACGTAGGATGTGAAAATTTCTACGACAACCGTTTCGAGCGAGCTCCCGGAATTCGGATTGCGGATAAGATTGCTGAACATTGTTCGGATGCATGTGTAGCTGTTATTGATAACCGTGCTGTATCGATTAACATGCGCTATCCAGCGTTGAAGATCTGGCAGCATCGTGATAATCGTTGGTCAAAAGGAAAATGTTCCGTAGAAAACGATAGCGTTACGTTCGATGCAGTGTCCTGCTTGCTGCAGCGAGGTGCAGCAAAAGAGTTGAACGATTACGACAACTATCTGGACAATACGCGTAACGACTGGAACAATACGCATTTAAATGGAGATTTGCAGCAAATTCTTGCAATGTATTAAGGAATGTGCTAATTGATGGTACCTAATAAGAAAATATATCAACATTTAACTATGGGATATTGACATTTAAGTTAAGAAATTTGGAGTTACATCCTTTAATTTTCGTTTTTTCATCACACAGTGTTGATAGAGTCTACTCACCATTCGTTAGCTATATTCTGCTCACTATCTCATATATATGCAAATGCAAAACAAATGATGCACTAGGAAGTCATATTTCTAAATTCATCAGTGCATGCTAAAAACAAATGGTATGAAACATCATAAAACTTGTTGTCGGAAAGAGTAATTATAAATTCATTATTGATAATGGTGATAATATTACAAATCTACATGTTTCAATAGTTTCAATATATAAGTATATGCGTTGGTGGTGACAAAATTAATCGCCCAAATTTAGTAACATTTTTTACGTTTTACTTTTTTTCTTCTTTTTAATGGTAGATAGTGGACCGAGCACCGATAGTAAAGCCGTTGATAGAATACCACAAACGACATTGATAACATCTTTACAGCATGACTTTGATTCCTTGATGGGAATGTTACGCAGTACTGGAATCCAGGCATCGTCACATTCAAATACCAAAACGACGGAAGATGAGACAGAACCTGTAGGTTCCAAGCGGTACGCTTTGCGAAGGAAGGCTTATACGCGTGAAGTTAAGCAGAAAGTGTTCCGGATTGCAGGAGCAGAATGTGAATCGGACTCAGACAAAACCGATGAACAGGATACGTCATTTTTGCCTGTAACCATAACCACGAGCGAATGCAGTGAGCCAAAACCGCGCACCGCTTTTCGCAATGTTCGTCGGAAAGTGTTAAAACTAAGGTGAGAACTTTAAACATTCCAGGATAGCCACAAAAAATACAATAATCTCTATTTGTTCTTATTTTCAGCGACGACGAAAACGAAATGAATGATTAAATTAGCATGGGTTGTTAACGTATTCGAATCGGAATGTTTTGAAAATACAATAAACTTTGCCAACCAACAAAACTGTTCTTGAAAAAATATGCTTCGTTTCGGTACATCAGCCATTTTGTATCGTTTTTTTCTGAAGAAAGTAGTTTGAAAAGATTTTGTTGTTAGAACAATATTAAAGGCTATGGTTTAGTAAAGTTATGAGGATTAATCAATTTTATTACATGAATTGAAAATACGTTATTTGATCATTTCATGTTTCTGTTTCACCATCATTGTTAAAATCAATGAAATAAGTTGGGCATTAGCAACGGCCAGAGCTAAAAAAATTTATTTTATTCAAGTCGGTAAGCAAAGAAAAATGGCCGAGATCGGATGCTCGTTCGCCTTTGTGGGTTCGGGTCGTATCGTCGTTCGATCCTACGACCCCACTATCGTACAAACGGTTATATTCTGAGAGTCATTTCTAACAATCATGTTTTTCTTACACAGGTAATATAACTTTTCTTTTATTCAAGTTGTGATATGCTTATTCTGATGCGTGTATATGTGGCCACCAATCTGTACATGATCACCACTAAATCGTTTTTATGTACACTAATGAACGCGAGTTCTTGAGTTGCATACTGGCACTTTTGCAACGTAGACATTTGACATGTTGAACAAAAAACTTTGCTTGTAGATGATTTTATTATAAACTTCATAATTTTTCTATCTAAAACTTACTCTGTCAAGCTGAGGAAAACATGAGGAATTGTATAGGTAGTGATTGAAACTGTTTTGAATTTAATTTGAGTATATTGTTTCATAAAGTGTAAAAACTAATCTCTTCGTGATCATACACATTATTACCTTCTATTCTAGTTATGTAGGATCCCATCCTCGTCGCCACTATGTCGGATTTGACCTTTTAATATATGCACGCACAACAGATACTTTTTACACATACTGTACATTTATTTACTCAATTGAACATACAAAACGCACTGTAGCGAGAAACCGCTGTCACTCGAGGTGTCCCCAAGGAGCCAAACTCCTAACCACAACTCTAGAAAACTAATTCTAGAAATAAAATAGAAAAAAACTTATCAATTAATTTTGTTCAATTTCGTTACGTGTTTTGCATATGATCAGAAATTAGCCTCTAGTCCCGTGTGAACACTTCTTAATTGTATTCAGTTGTTCTTCATACGACTAACTTTGGAGTTCATATGTAATCTACGCAAGAACCATCCACAATCCAAGACCACCTAGGCGAAATTCCTAAAATTTCTCTGGCGAAATTCCTAAAAGTGCAGTTTATCCCATTAATCTTATGAACCAATTATGGTCTCAAAACAATACGGAACCCATGTTTGCGAAACGGGCTATGCGGACGTG
>JXXA01001359.1:0-51750 GCA_000956255.1 Anopheles punctulatus | reverse complement strand
AGAGAGAGAGAGAGAGAGAGAGAGAGAGAGAGGTTATTTAAATCTCATATTTTTTACGTTTGATCTTTAATCTTTACTTTTATGTTCATTTTACTCTTGTCAGATGAGCATACTCCATACAGGATTTAAAAAAGAAATTTTTATATTTTTTGTATCCAAATTTATCCAAAAACTTAAATTGTTTGGTATTTTTTACAATTAATGATTTGATGTTTATATTTTAAGATAGATAAATAGTAGAAACTATGGTACCAACCTTTTATCATGTCATCATTTAATTTATTGCTATAAGAACAAATCAAAATTTTGTAGGTTTCTATACATTCGATTTTTTCTATGCTTTTCTTAATGTCTTATAATTTCACGACTGACCGTATTAAAAGCGCAACTGTAAAACGTACGCGGTGAGATAATGCTTCCTGTACAATGGACTGGGATATTGCTTTCTGAAAACATTAGAATAATTAAGATTGTTTACATTTTCTGAAACGAGACTTATTCTGATGCAACTGGCCACACAATCTCATTTAATGGGCAGGAATGTGAAACCTTAAATGAGACCATAGCATGCATGCCACGGATGTGAAACTGCTGACTTTTATTTGAATATAGCTATCTTATTTTAACAATGACTTAATCATATTTAAAATTGGAGCTGGAATGGTAGAACTTTCATGAAAAAAGATCATTCAACAATTTGCAATGAAAAAAATGTAGTCTTATGAGACGCGAGTGTGGACAAATGTATCCAAGAGCACAGAATCAGATGAGCGGTGGTTGAAATGGATATCACTTTCTAGTATTTATATCCTCCAGCATTGGCACCACCCTGGCCGGGACCTTCGGGATATTTAGCTTCACCTTCGTACGATACCTAATATTGCACAAAATAGTTATGTTGAATCTATTTTTGGCTTAATTCATTTGTGCTCATCTTACCTCTGCGTTGTATCCGTTCTTCCAATCAGCAGTGTATCGCACAACTTGCGTGCGTCCATCGGGAAGTGCCACACGATACTCACCACGAGTCACATCACCATCGCTTACCGCTTTGTGAGAGTAATCGTTTTGAGTTTCGATGTCATTGACGTTGTATTGGAAATCGAAAGGCATGCCCGGTTCGTGGTGATGCTGCGTAAAATAGATCCAGAAAATATTTCAAATCAAATCCTAATGCACACTAACGGTTAGGCGGTGAACTAACATCATCCGCCGCCGGTGGCCCGTAAGATGGTGCTGGCCGACCAGGAGTGGGTTGCGGTCGTGGAATGTTTTGTGGCTGGGGCGAGGAGGGGAACGGCTGATTTGGTTTATCGTAGGCATAACCCTTATCCGGAGGCAAATATTGGTTGTTCTGAGCTAGCGTCTCTACGAACACCACAGCAAGACAAACAGCAAGAGCCTGAAGAGACAAAAGGTAGCAATGAAAATAAGTACAAACTATAATCTTCTTTTATTGTAATAATTGCACATGTTTTGTTGCACGGGATTATCAAACTATTTGTCAATATAAAACAACGTTGTAAAACGAAGGGCCCGCGAATCAATTCCCGCTTTCATACGAAAGTTTTCCTGTATCGATTTGATCAATTTCGAAATGTACCTTTTTACATGCGCGAGTAAATATTTTGTATGAAAAAAATGTATTCTGGTCGTGTATAAAGATTACGAAAAGGTTCAATATAATGGTATAAGTCTGGTGTCAAGGAGTAATTTCCATTCTACGTAAATACGAAAATTAAATATGTTTTTTTTACATTTACATATGCGTATTTGTAAATTACATATAAGTATTACATGTCAGTATTTTTATATTTTTGTTTTAAATCAGTTCTGAAGGTTATAATATTTTCTTTGTTTCACATCTTACAAAAATATTAAATTTTGTTTACTGATCTACTACATTCGATTTGGGTATTTTGAATATCGTCAGTTATTTGTATTTTGCAACTCCATTTGAGTTTAACAGTTCCATTCAGAGTGCTGGCTCTCGTTATAGATTTTAGAGTATTTAAATTACATACAACATTCACATTTTCTACAAGTTCCGATCGTAAATCAATAATCCATTTCGATCTAGTATTATTCGCAAAGAAACTCTCCCATATTTGACAAAAGACAAATTTTGTATCGTTACTTTTCGGCCCGGTATGAAATATTCGCATTGTTACAGGGTTTCAATAGTTACATACTATTGCAAATAGAAACATTATATGGTACCTCCTAGAATGTTACCACCTCGATGAGTTATTTGCTGTGGGCTCAAAGTTGACAGAATGACTGAAAGCAGCAGATTAATTTTAGTAGGAAATTGGTGCTTGTTAGATTTGATCAAAGTAATTTTATGGAACCGACTTTAATTACACATAATAGCATAACAATAATAACACACATAATGATAGTGTTGATAAAACAATTTCAATGATTTACAGCAGTGCGGAAAGTAAAACCTCTGAACACTCACATCGTGATAGCCCTTGAGTTCAGTGTCCATTCGACATATTGTGTAACATTGGTTTTAATAACTATGAATAAACATTTGTGTACATTGTTTTGTTTGAGTTTATGTTTTATTCTATCTTGTTATGCAGTCAGTGATATACTTTCGAATCAAAATGACACATTTAGACCTTACCAATTAAGGTTGGTAAAAATACTTTGCGTCGATCAGCCGTACGTTCAAACAATTGTGAACCATTGTAAAACAGTTTTACGGCGAAATCAACCAGCTTTGTTAAATCTTTCAGTAACTGTTCCATTTATCATCAATGTTTGTTATATTACAATTAAAATTGAGTACAAATTTAACGAGTATCAGCCATTTTTGTTCAATAAACGAGCAGAAGGTTGCCAATTTTTAAGAAACCCACCCGTGGACCCCTTATCGGTTTTTTTGTACGGTATTTTTGTGGAGACACTTCCAAATATTGTTCGACCATGCCCGCATGGAGTATGTGTTTTATAGCTTTTAGGTTACTGGAGATATTTTTATTACATTTTATACTTCTTTTATTTTCAGAACCGTACGTACGACGTAACTTGGACAATGGATGAGAGACTGTCACCTCGATCTGTTCCAGCTGGTGATTACAGAGTAACAGCGCTTTGGGAAACCGAAGAGAATGAAACAATAATCCATCTACACATTTATTGTGTCGTACGGCGTAAAGGCATATTTAGGTCTATGATTGAGTGGTGACAATTTCAAGGACCGAACAAGTTTTCAATTATTGGTTTGTAATTCGATATTGTGCTCGAATCAGTACGCATTTATTAACACAAATGCCCGTGGAATATTATTATAATCACAAATACAAAAATATTTCATAAATGCTTATACAAATGCACATTTATGTAAAGCAAGATGTGACTCTTAGAAAGAAGGTAGCATCTGAAAGAAGCGGAATCATTGACGGTTTTAATTTATTCCTTATCTGTTGTTACCGCTCGTGACTACTGAACAGTCGAGTTCACCATACTCCGTCCACAACAGTCAAATGCATTCTCGACTCCTTGCCTCAATTAAATGTGCATTTCAATCACTAAAGGTTTCCATTTTCATTCAATGTCGATGACGACAGAAATACAAAAGCAAACCATTCGTACAGCAGCTTAACCAACAATCTAATTTACAGAGTTGTTTTTAATTTTCTGATCGTCACATACCAAACATTGCAACATTGATACATTAAAAATTTGAATCATTAGTTAAAAATGGTGCAATTCGAAACATTTTTTGCAAGATAAATGTAAACTATCTTTTGGCAAATGAAGGAAAATGATTTGTCTGGAAAATAACTATGCCATGCAGTGATCAACAGCACAAGCTTAAATAGTAACAATAGTTGTGCTAAAGGTTGTTGATTATCTTTGAAAGGACTTTAAAATCGAATACCTTACGTATTTGCCAGCAATCTGAATCTAGCTCATGACCATTTTGCACAATGGCTTACGGTTCTTTTGAAATACGCGAGAAACAGATGTAGTTATAGTTACGTTACGGATTGCCTATCTTACTGCTTAAGTGCTGGGTAAGTTTTGTTTTGTATTTAAGCGTGTTTTTGTTAAATATCTTGGTGTTCTGTGATACAGCAGGAAAACAAAAGAGTGTTACACTGTGTGAAAAAAGTGTCTGGAGTAACCTGCTTCAATTTGAAAAAGTAAGGCAATGAATACGAAATGTGCGGTTCAGTCAATAGTAACCGTCTCACGTAAGAATATGCCTCACATTAAAATTCGCAATTCCATTATGAACGTGTTCTGTGTAGCTGTTGCTTTCACACGGTGTTACAATTTGCTTTCGTTTCGTTTACTTTAAGTAAAATATTCACTTTCAGAAAACTTAAGGCACTGAGCACTGCTTTAAAAAATTGTAAACTTTTCATCGAATCGACGCACACACTATTTTTCAAAGCCATAGAACTGTTCCCGTACACTGCGGCCAAAGGACGAAAAAAAAAACAAACACTACTCACCAGGAACTTCATTATGGTTTGTTTAGTGGCACTTGGTATTGTAAATGAAACTCAAACAAAAAAAATCACCAGTGGAACCTTAGTAGACTTGAGTTCGGTCAGCACTTTATAGCAGGTTGTTGTATCTGATGTGAACACGATCGTATCCTGAGATGGACTATTGCTCGGTTCTACATTGTGGCCAGCCTTTATGCAAACATTCCATCCGTTGAGCGGCCATTCTACCCCACTGATATTTTCAAGCCGCAGTCGTGTGTGCGGATTTTTTCCTCCTCTGAACCCAGCATGTTTTGATTTCGAAGGTTTGTATCTGCACTCACAAAAACACCAAAACTAATGAAAACGAAAAGCAGCTGCCGCTCTCTCAGATTCGATGCTGTATCTGTGTGCGACTGCCTACAACACAATGTGTACCGTACCATCTTCCACCGAAGATGCTCGACTGCTAATATGATGGCAGTAATTACGCTGCCATCTCTACCGCCTCAAAGCGTCGGCTGTTGCGGTGCAGTGCACATTCGTACACGTGAAAGGCGCCTTGCCGTCCACAGCTGTATGTGTTGAGAAGCTACTCACACACAACTATGAGCTGAACTCGAGTGACGATCGGATTGGGAAGGTGATGAGATAGATATTATGAGAAAAACTTACTGAGGATCGTTGTTTGTCAGTACCGTTCATCCGCGGTTCATCCATGCGAGATGCGCTGCAAAGAAAAAGGGAGAACTCAGTTTTACAGATATAGAAGCTCATCAAGCACCCACCACGATAACTTGCATCGATGGTATGAGAATAACGATCGTGCTTCTGTGATGAGTTTGCTACAAGCGTGTTCATTAGTGGAAGGTGTAACGTACTGCACACTGAACAAGTAAACCAACTATCCAAAAGTGGGAGAAGAATGCAATGGAAGGGTTCCACCGTAAAAATTTCAAAACGCGTTCCTATAGGATGCTGCACAATGACATACTGCTAAGGTACTCGGTCGCACTATCTGGATTAAAGTTACGTCTGGTATAACTGAAGCATGGTTTTATCGAATGCATCACCTACTTGGTTTTGTAAGATAATCTGAAAAATATTTTCCCGTTGCAGATACTAGTTTGATGTTCGTCCCATGCCGCGGACTGTTACTATGTAATTGTAGCAATTATACAAAAACTTCGAATACATACAAAACCGTTCATTACCCTAACTAACTTTTATAATGTTATCGAAACATGTTGCTTTGTCAGACGGATATGTTATCGAAGAATTTTTTAACACCAATCATAGAACTGCACCTCATGTCTTCTAAAAAGTCTTGTTTCTCTGGTTTCTTTGCGAACCTTTACCATGCACCCCGAAATAATCACAATTTACTGCATAATAAATCTTACTCCCGAATCGCTGCGTTTAAAAATAACCAAAGATACCGCCATACATTGAAACTTCCCCAAGCTTTTCCGATTACGTGCATTTAACCATAAAGCAGATGTTTATTGTGAAGTCTCATGAAGCTGGGTTTAAAATTCATAGTAGCAGTGTCCAATCTTAATTTAATCGCGTCGAAATGTTGGTGTCCGTGATAGATCGATATGGTTAAATATTTATTTTTATGTACATCGCATTACGTATCTGATCTTTTGCGAAGGCGCTTCGCAATGAAAAACCTTGACCGTTTCGTTTAAAATCATGAAAGTTGAGGTAAAATTTTATATCTTCTTGAGTTCAATTGTTCCATTCGCACATTAAATTGAAAAGGTGAAGAACATGAAATGATTCCTTCATTTGTTTGAATACTTTTTAACTTTAACAATGTAAAATGTGTTATGTTGATTTTAACTATATTCTGCTGATAAGTTTATTGTAACAATGCACAATTAACAAAAGATAAAGCTTGAAATTAATTATCAAATATCAGTGTTTCCATTAAACAAGAAAAAAAAACTTATCGTGTCAAAATAACGAACGATAATGTTTGATAATTTACGAAAGTCTATGTATAATAACATGGAACATTATCTGATGACTCCTATATCGGTAACAGCGTCACTCTGGGTAATGTAGTGAATGCTATGACCAGTGAACAGAGATTTCTCCTACATTTGTCAGCACCAATATAGCATAGAATGTACAAACATATCCCATTAAATGAATCGTGAACGAAACGGAACTAATAAATTGATGCAGTAGCTGGCAAGCATTCTCAAATTTGCTGCACTAAGCAAATATCTGTTCTAGGCTGTGTTGGATTGTGAAACGATATGAACATGGCGATGATTAGACGCGTAGCATGGGATGCAGCAGATTGCAATGTATAATATGCGGAAGGTTATCGTCTCACCTCAACATACCTGTTTAAGCAATAAATACAAGTGTTATATGCACCAAGAATAGGGTTGAAGATGGTTAAAACACTAATCTCTAATCCCGTTACCCACTTTAATCACATAATTTGATCACTTACGAAACGATCTTGTTATGATCCTTTCTTCAAAACAAGCGCGTTGTCACGTGTCTATCACTCAAACACAATATTTCAGCTGTGTTTGAAAGAAGCTCTTTCAACCATTTCGGATGCGGTTCGATGTGCCTACGAGCATTTGTGGCATTTAGAGCGATGAAAACAAACGAAAATCGTGACTACCTTAAGAGGTGATTCTATGCAGAGCCTAAAGCTGTTGGGAGTTCCATCTCCACCCTTGTGTGTGAGCGCGTATACTCCTTCTCCGTCTGTAAAACAACATGATTCGTGTGAGTTGCATCGTATCGTTCTTCGTCTTGCGTTCCATCTTCTACTGTATATGATCTAACATTGAACCTATTTCGATGCCGAAGGTTCTGCTGTCGAAAACGTCATGCTTGTTACCCGGACCTGTATAATGTTTCGTTAATCTCTTAAAGGTGTGACATCCGGAATCAAAATATGACTTTACTCATCATTGTCATTGGAACAACCTTCTCAGTTTGCATTGGCAGTGTGAAAATGTAGAGGATGTCATTGATTATGAAATCTATAAATATTATTTGAACCACTTTTTTTAGAGATCTTACGAAAGCATATTAAACTTAAGATAGAACATAATATCTGTAAAACCGCATGTCTGAAATTTTTACTAGCTCATGATAAATATCCTTCAATTCATTTTAAAGACACGTGAACTAATGACTTAAAGACTGCCGCAGTTTATTAAGAGCACTTGCGTTTGTCTATGTTTTTTATCCTTCCCTGATCACCTTCTGTTTAAGCAGCGTGTAACAATATTAATTAACAATGGTTCTCCAAATGATTGCCAAACCACTCAAGAGCGAACATCCTCAATGGCATATCGAAAGGGATTGGTGTATGCCAGCAGTGGTGTTGAGTATGATTTTCAGATAATATTCAAAAGGCTACTGAAGAAGCGTTTGACCCGAGGGCAAATAGATGTTGGCGATTGGATCAGCCACTCGTCCACAGACGGGCTGTTCCGCTTACGATGCCGTTGTTTAATAATTCGGGAAGCAGAATCTGGTCCACATTCAACGCAACGTGAATGAACCTGACCTTTTGATCTAAGGTTCGCACCTTAAATCATCAAACAGCATATCAAATTCCAGACCCAACAGCAAAAAGGCTCGTGCCGTCACTCTTGCTACAGTCAAGTGGCCTTGATCTTCTCTCCCAGCGAGAGTGCTCATCACGTTCAAGATCCGCGGCGCCGAAATGAACAATGTGCGATCGTGATCGAATTTGCAAATTCCGTTCGCAATTTGTAGCGCGCCGCTATGAGGCACTTTGGCACCGAAATTGGCCAGTACATCCGTCTCCTAACTTGCCGCTCTCTAATTATTGGGTTTCTCTGTTTTAAAGTGACACGACACTAACCGTACTTGTCGCGCAAGCTCAATGCCTTCGCTTCAATCGCCGTCGTTAGCCGACATTGGAAGTGGTGGGATTCGCTTGAATTGCCCATGCTAAGCTACAGTCTCACCCACCACCAACTACCGTGCAATGTGCAGTGAATTTTCGTTCGAGTGAATGAAATGCACCAACATTGACGATGAGCTCTGGATACAATGCGGAATTCGTAGAGATCCGGACTTGTTTCTCAAGAAATCTCTCATTATGTGACAGGTCAGAAACGACTAACCAGCATGGCTCTTTCAAACTATTTTATCGGTTAAATAGCTAGTTTCAATCAGACTTTTTGCTCATTAAATTAACTTGCAAAACTATTACTCATAACATTTACGAGCGCTGCTCGGAAGATGAAACTGAATGGCATGAAATATTTGAACATTTCAATGCATAGTTTAAATCAACTTCCCGTGAAGGCTGCCAAGGAATAAAAAACGAACAAAGGTACAATTTTGAAGTATATAATCATGATTTATACACTTTAACTAAAAAATGAAAAGTGTTAGGAAACGATTCGGTTTCCCAATAAATTGGGAATTTTGAACACTCTCTTCTTCGATTTTTTTGCATCAAAATATTTACAATGTTCAAAACAATTAATCGATTAAATTCTGCATGATTGAATCAACTTTAAATCGCAATTCACCCACGCCATGGCATATGGATAACCAATGTACAGCTCGGTAAAGTTATTTTTTCCATACTTTCCTCAATAACTCATTGCTTTATAGTATGCAGCAAATGACTGCTCTCGAAATAGCATCTAATTTTGCATTGAAGTGAACCATCGGTACGATTAGTACCATAAAAAATGAAACCAACTGGTCAGCAAAGGAAACAAGATGCAAAAGCAAAATCGATTTACTTTTCTCATTTGCACCATTTTACGCTAGCGAACAAAGGCGCGCGTGAATCCAGTGCGGAGAGCATTGAACGGTTTTGGCCATAAAAAGGTCCATCAACCAGACTCGGTTGAAAGGTGCGAAGGAGGTGACTTTCCTCTCCCCGATCGCTCGGCTATTATGCAATGCTCAAGGGTGCCTTCAAACATTTCAGAGGTCTGAGAAGCAAACAACCAGTCCAGTGGGAAGATTCTTCGTCAGATTTGCGTAGGGAAATTGAGTAATCACTTGTTTTTTTTTTTTTACCACGGTTGTTTTCTGCCCGATAGTTTGGCGTCAGTCTGCACTTTTAATGTAATGTTCCAGATTCGGGACGCAAGCCAAAAGTCGTGGGGCAATCGTTCATAGCTGGTCGGTCTGATCTTGAGCAAACATGGGTGTTAAGTTATTCGATGTTCAGTTTGTTAGTGAACAAGATTGCAATCTTCATCTGCTTGTAGTGATATTTCTAACTTTATAAGTAACAGAGGTGATTTCAGAGGTGCGAGTTTTAGCAGAAACATGTTTCGATAAGAGATTTAAGGCCGTGAAGCAGAGTTTGATACGACCCATCTGTTACGATAATTGAAATATGATTCAGTTCCCATTGACTGTACAATAATTCTAATGACGGTGTTTCGACAATCAACCCATACGCAATTTTGCTTCTGTTATTCCAGTTATTAACGGTTACATCGTTATACAAAGCTTCCAAAAACGAGTAAACAGGTATAAATAAAGATGAAATATAAGTCAAAGAACCGTGCATCATAATGATTACGCATTATATAATAAAAGAACTTTAATTATAAAACAAGGTCTCGTATCAGTTTACTGGGAGGAAAGAAGCGACCACGTGGTGTGAAAAAAACATTAATGGGCTACTTTAACTACAGGCTAGCAGGTAAGCCATTTTCATTTAATCGGTCACCATTTCCTTCCTGCGTCATATGAAACCACACATGGTATGGCAGTGAATCGAATCAGTCGAAAACCAAAGCATTCCCATGATTACCACGGTGGTGTCGCACCTGAGCTCAAAAGCTTCGCACTCTGGGCGCCGCATCATTCACATACCAAGCGATGGTTGAATCGGCACCCTACTCCACTAGTAACCAGAAATCTAGAGCTACGACCGCACCTGTGATGTTTAGTTTAAATACCTGCCAGAGGGAAATGACGATGGGAGTGATCTCCTCTATACTGCTGCAGTTGCCTTGATATTTATGTTTTAACAAATATAAAGTCTCCAGCTTCAATCACAAAAACCGCACCGCACCGTTGTGGTGGCTAAGAATTTGTTAGTGTACTCATCGTCGTAGAAGTTTCGGAGTGTGGGAGACGATTTCGTTACGGTTTGATGCGCGCCACTCCTAGTGGGTAAGCCAATTTTTTCCAGTTCGACTAGCATCAGCGTTCTCAGACTCGCAAGAACGAACCATGGTTATGGCACCCCCCTCTGATCAAAGTGGCTGTTGTGTTGCTAGCAGCGATTGTATACCCAATTCAATATTCCACCTGTTGCACCCATCGAACAAGCACAAAACTCAACTACACGCATACACGCTAACTCATGCCACTCCAGTGATGATCTTCTTTAGATGTTTTGCGATTTTCGCATGTACACGGTTTGAGATCAAAAACAAAATGGCTGTATTTTGGCTGTTGGGACAAAATGGTGCAACACAGTAATAGAGTAAGTGATGGTGTACCTGTGAATAGCACAGACCACAGAAACTAAATCAAGTACTTATGTTTCCAGGAATAACTAGTTTGTAGTATTATAGTAGTATTATGTAAATTTTTATACCTTGTTGTTGCCAGTTGTAAAATTATAGCATTTTCGTTTTCAGTTTAATTAATTAATAGCCGTTTATGTATTCCAAATTTCAGAATCGTAAGACAAAATTACACGAAAATGCATCCATAATCCACCTACTGAAGTTGTCAAAAGTATGATCAGACCATCTCTTCTGAAAAACTTAATAGATAGGCTTTTTTTGTGGAATGTTTAAAACAGATTTCCAATTTCCAATGCCACACATGATGATGAATTTTTGTTTTTATGCTCATCAAAGTAAAGCCTGACATCATTTTGCTCACAACACATGACGGGACCATAACATCGCAATACATCAGAAAAAAACTGCATCGACTAATGACATGCGGAATGATTTATGTTAGGTCAATGCTGTTCAAGTCGCCCACGATGCTTAAACGGATGAAAATATCTCATTTGTGCATGAACAAGATGCCGCGCCATTTTTGTATAGAAATATTTTTTTATACCCATAACATTGTGTTTGGATGTGTATCCTATTATTTTCAACATAAATTGTATCTCGAGTTGAAAAAACAACTTATATAATTTCGTTCATGACCTTCAATACAGCGAGATCAAATCGTAATTGAAGCAAAATATCGGTTCGATGAATACAGTTTTGAAGTTCGATTATCGCTTCTTGGAGATTGTACATACCACCGTAACCGCAGTGCTAAACCGCTACTGTCAACGCGTCTCGACATGGAACGCGTTTACTGACAGCCAACCTGTCCCTCAGTTATTTTTCCATCTTGTGGTTTTGTTTCCTCGACTAAATGAAAACACATACTTATCTCGACATCTTTCTGACCATGAATAGCACTAGCGATGAGTAAATGCCAATTAGTGATGGTACCTTCGCTTGTGTCTGTGACATCTTTAATATCCATCTGCCATATTTTATGTTACAATCGAGAGGATCGAAGATACAAGCTAGAAATTTTCAAAGTTGATTTTAAATAGGATGACAGTAAAGACCCACTCTAACTACGTTTGTAGCAGTGCGTCATAGTGCCAAAAACATTTCAACTTTATCAAGGTAGATCTCAGAACATTGACATGTCGTGCTGCAATAGCAATAACCCCCAATGGCAATTGTTACGATTGTTTCGTACTACAATTAGCAATGACCAGAACAATTGCTATGGAAGCTTGATTCATGCTCCCTCTCTCTTTCTCGCTCTCTCTCGCTCTTAGCTTCATCCGATTTAAAGATGTGATTTTTGTTTCAAGCATCATCTACCGCAAAACCATCGCCGAGGACAAGGTCAATGGCGCAGTGCTGCTGTTCGCAGTAATACACGATCAAGTGGTCTTCCTTGTCGATCATAGCAAAGCAGTTTTATCCCTCAAGCTAACCGTTGCCAACGCTCTGTTGAACGGTAATAAATCAACGTCATCTACAGTATACGTACGTTGCAGAGCGATGCTGGTAAAAACCTACATTGCTATTGTTTCAGAGCATTGAATTATTGGAATCATAATGCAGAGTAGCCGTTTAACTCCAAGAGATAGGATCGTATACGATCCAAATTTTTCGTTTAGTTTGCTCTACACTCTCCGGTACATTGCTTGATTGGTTCTTTGTTACGTTTATTTATGACGGCTAATTTTCATGATACAATTCAATAAGCGACATACAATGTATATCACGCCAACTCACGAGATAGTAAATTGCAGGAAACATTTCAAAAACCAAATTATCATTAATCTAGTTATAAATAGTTTTCTTTTCATCGATTTCCTTTTTTTACCCATTAACAGATTCGGTGATGATTATATCTTTATTATCTTAGGTCTTAATAACGGAAGAGAGACCGACATACTTAAATCGAAACTCAATACAAATATAATGCAGTAATTAAGAAGCTCTAAACCAAAACATAAAATACATTTAGAAAAAAAACTTCGGAATTCTTGAAACAATATTATGCTACGATAATATTTTGTAAAAACCTGAATAGATCCTCAAATGCGGAATTGTTTTGAAGCGTATTTTTTACGACTTTTGTTAAACTTATAGTTTTTAATGCTTTTGTAAAATGTGTTTACTAGTAGCGGTTATATGGTTGTTTAATATAAATTTTATAAACATTAAAAATGGAAAAAAGATTTTTTTCCTGTAAACAAACAAATAATCCATCAATAATCCAGTAAACAAACAAATAATCCAAACAAATCCATCCATTCACTAAATGTCATCATCAACTTTCAAGTTGCACCCAAATACATTCGATTTGGATGGTTTGTGAGATTCAGTCATTTCTCACGCATCTCAACTAAACCAACACAAACTGCCGAACCACACTATTTGTAGCACCAAGATCTCATCACCAGCGTTTGGCATTTGCAAGAGCTCTAGATTTATTCGGGACACCGTACACCATACCGAACTTGGACCCTACACCCCGCTTCTCTCATTTAGCTATTGATTGTAACAGACGGACAAAAGAGAAGGCACCAAGCAATACTTCCTACAAAACCATGGTTGAACCTTTGCGGCAAAAAAGGCTAGCATTGCATTACAACACACCCGTCAAACGGTAGTCAACGAGAGGCAACAAGCGAAGCGAGAAAATAATGAAGATATCAAATCCCTACGGTGAAACTGATCATTTGAATAGCACGACACGGGCGGTCCGATAGGAGTAAGCGATAGATGACTAAAGAATGTACACCCTTATACAATCGTCTCTCTGCCAGTGCTAGTTTTCTCTTTCAAGAAACGTATCACAGAATGTTATAGCATCCAACGTGCTGGTTTGTTTTACGCTTTACTGACCATCCTGGACCAAACCAAACGTAGGCTCTCTTGGGTAAATTCATCGATCGGTGAAGACGTCGCAATTGTGTGTTGCTCATCGTTGCATTAATGCAATCGAGCCACCAACAAAGGCCATCCGACGCAAACTAACCACCTTTCAACACCAACGAGAGTGCTGAGTTTATCTCATCTTTGCTATCGTACTACTTTTTGCTGTAAAACATGCTTCTTTGATGCCAAGCTGATAGATGATAGTGTCCGGAACACAGCGAAGGTTCAAAATTAAGATGTTTTACTATTTCTTTCTTATTACGTTAGCCGCTTAGGTTTGAGAAGAATAGAAGCTTTCGTACACATAAGTTAAACAATGATAAAAAGTACTTTTCTTTTTCTCATTAATATTTTTACACAATGATTGACTGACTCACTCCTAATGAAGTCCAGCCAGCCGATAAAAGGAGCTGAAATCAGTAAAATCTCACAATGCAGTGTTTAATTAAGCGTCTAGACTGCATCATTGAACTAATATCAGAACCTGACAGATTGCAACCAATTTGTTGTACTCCGTATACAGTGTAAAGTTCTACAAGGCCTTACTTTCCGTCCCACAACTGACTATGATGTCGGATGTGCTTGGGATGGGCGGAACTAGGGAAGCTAGGAAGATACAACTCAGATGGAACATCGGGGCCTGTATTGAAAAGCCAACAAACAAATCATTAGCTCGCTCCAGATTTACTTTGTGAACGCATGTTAATGAACGCGTTATCCATTCGACCAGCTACACATATTTACTCCACTAAAATTTTGACAGAATGCACAACTCATCAGCAAAAATAACGGATATGTGTAAAACGTGAAATGTTTAAATGTGAAGCGCTCACCGATTTTGTTAGACATTTAACACATACATTTTCTAACTCGTAACAATTCATGGACATCTGCGATAGGTTAACATTTGTTTGCTTTATACAAGAATGTGTCAGCACATTTTAAGGCATCCGGGACAGTTATAGATCATCTGCAACGCATTTGTTAGCACAACATCTTCCATTCGAATGAAATAGTTTCAATATGTCAAGGACTGATACGAATCATTGAATAAATCACTCGATGCCTTTGTAGTGATCGATCATCGTTATTTCTTCATAAACGATTATAAATGTAGTCAAGAAGTAGTGTTCGTTATGTTTCATTGCTAATTCCTCATTGAAAACCATTTTTGGATAGTGAAAACGAATGTTTGCTACAGTAATGGTACAGTAAACAATTTGGTTCATTTGGTTAGTTCGGTTCATAGGTTTCTTAGAAATTTTCATCTGTATTATATATTTCAAACATTCCTTATGAGAACTGTAAACTATTATTACTCTTGTTAACTATTGACTTACGGTATCGGCTGACCATTGCAATGTTAGACAAAATGTTTGCCAGTTTAGTTTCTTTCATTTGTAAGAAGAAGAATTCTAACTGTCGATAAAGATGTTTTTCTTTCATCCAGGCTCATTTTCTATGAAAAAAACTCTGAACTCTTAAAGAAAAAGTATGAGCTCCATGCATTGTTTGGTTTTTAGTTGTTTGTTTAATTATACTAGTGAATAGCGAGATGTTAGCCAAAATCACAATAATCCAAGTCATTGTACATAAAAAAAACCGAATCGAGCGCAATAGTTAATCTAGAAGTGAAAAAAGTGTACGATTTTTCGATTGCTCTGTTAAATTACACTAATCTGTTCCTTGTCTTTTTGTTTTATTTTTAACAAACTGTGGGAGTTTAAATGAAAAAGTTTATGCAATGAAATTTTAAAAGGCAATCTGAATAGCCAAAACATTCCGGTTATATACCTGCGGTTTCCGTCACATAACCTTGCTGTTAAAGATGATCTGAATGAGATTTATCGCGAAGCTTGGTGTGAAACTCTCAGGTTACACAGGCTGAGAAACATTCACATTTTTGCATCCTTTAAATTTACTTGTCAAACTTAAGTGGCTTCCCAGAAACGATCACAATCGAATCGTAACAGAGATAATCTTGCAATGTGGTCAATCATGAAAAATAGAGAAAAATGATGGCACATCAAAATGAGTCTGCTGCGTAAACTACAAAATGAGTAAATTGCTCTTGTGACGGTCTGTCCACCAATGTAATTTATTAAAACCAAACAATAACAAATAAAACTTTTCTTTCAATTTATTTATTTTTTTTGAGAAAAAACGGCCTAGCCGTATTGCTTAAAACTTTTCTTTCAATTATATTTTTATTACCCTGGGCGATGTTTAAAAAAATTGCATGAAAACATTTTATATTATTTATTGATTACAAAATAACTTCTTGCAAATTCACGTAAGAATGGGGTAAAACGCATTGAAAGGTACAGTTTCCGTTTGGCTTGAAATACATGGTTCTTAATGACGATTGCACTAGTTCGGCGTGAGTACACATTAAAACCAATATCGACATGAAATGCACTTCTGTTTGATTCACGTGCAAAAGTACAGAATTCGAGATCTTATACACTAAACCGCATCAAACAATCAATAACTTAGATAACTAAATCGTGAAACAAATGTCGGTTCCTTCATGGCTGTTGAAATTAAACCAAAACAATTTGTTTCACATTGCACGTGTCCCTTTCATCACAATTCGCTACTATCCTAACGATATAAACGCTACCTCTCAAGTTCAGATGCAGTGAGTGAGAAATTACAAATGTTCTAGACACTGGTTAAAATTATAACGACCAAAACTTATGACTGGCATTGAGTGCAATTAACAAGGCATAATTTTGACATAAATAAAAGCATCTATGCGTAACCATTCACATTGAGGCCCATTTACACTCAATAAATCATTGATGTTAGAACAAACAACAGGTACTTTTTAAGTTCAAGGGCAATGTCGTATGAGAAATCTTGTTCGCTTTTTTACCGTAAAACCATCAACACAAACTGCCAAACTTAAGCTCGGAAAGCTTTTGAAAGCTTAAGCAAAAGCTTCTGCTGTTTGAAGTGGTTCAGCGAAAGGCGCATCGCAGCAAGTCGTACGCCTAATGTGTAGCTGCAATGTTTCTATTGTCAGTCACACTTTGTATCAATAATGCTTGTCTGTTTTCTACCTGTCGACTATGGATGAACACTTTCGTATGTAACATCTGCATGAAATCCCTTCTCGTCGGCCGTATAGCGAACATTCTGGACTCGTCCGTCCGGTAGCAGAATATGATACTCACCGCGCGTAACTCCGTTGTCGTGATTCTGTACGTGTCCAAAATCGTTACCTGTGTGAAAATCACGTACGCGGTATCCAAAGGCGTAACCTTCCGAATCCTGGAGATAATAAAAAAGGATTGTTTTTAATTGTTTACATTACTGTAACTTTTCTAGTTAACCTTCAAATGAAACGCATAAGTATGTAAAAAAAAAATCACTTACTGCATAATGATCGGCACTGGTTTCGTGGTGATGATGATGATGATGGTGCTGTTCCTGATAATGATGTGATATCGATTCACCATGTGGAGGGGTCGGTGTGCTATAGATATTGGTGTGGCGATACGTATTCGTCTCATGCCCAGCCTCTTCCTCGTTGAATTCGTGATGCTCTGCTATCGGGGTAGAGATTGGCTTGTGTGATCCGACTACATACGTTGCATGGCTTGGCGGCGCAATTGTCGGTCCCACAAGATCGGAATCGGCTACGTCAGATACTTCCTCCTTGATCGGTGTATATTCCTTAACTACGGGTGGCTGCAATTGTGGATTAATGTGCACGGTATGATACCTACTGTCGTCGTAGACAACATTCGGCCCGTGGTCGATCTGCACCGAGCGATATCCCGGACGAGATGGTTTCGGTGTTGGTGTTGATGTTTCCGGGAACGTTACCGGGGCTGTACTATCTTGAGGTCGATGTTGTTGCTCACTGCTTCCAAGTGGCACGGGCATGTGCAACAGTTCATTCAGTCCCTTTAGTTGTACGCTCGGCCGTTGTCCAATCAGTGCTGATAAGGCTGCAATGCTTCCGCCAGTTGAATCAATTTCGTTGGATTGTGTCGGAGATGGTTGCGTTGTTTCAATCACACGATTGTATTTGCTATGATCGTAGTAATGCTCCTGCTCGCGGGACTCATCCTTGGGATCTGGGATTACAATTTTCATACTTTGAAATGATTGCGCTGATTCTGTAGCCGGCTTGCGGAGACCGTACTGTAGCTCGATTGGTCCGTAAGGATTATCGTATCCTTGACCGGTCGTGCTTTCGCTTGATCCCGGGCTTGTTATATCTTTATCGTACGAGATGGAAATGCTCGGCTGTACGGTGATCTTTGTACGCGGCTGTTTTCTTTGCACCGGTACAGGAATTTCTTTAATCACGTATTGAATTTTCGGTCGCTCTTTTATTATAACTTCTTCCGGTTCGTTTGCAAGTTCGTGACCGTTGTAGTCTTCGTGGTCGCTAGAATGCACATTCGATGCTGAGGTTTGCGTGGGAACGGGAGAAAATAGAACTGGCCGTCGATGGTAGCCCGGCGAAAGATCATTCATGTGGCCTTGCTCATTGGACGGCTTGAAAGTATTTACATATTGTGGGCTAATGACCAAAGGCGCAGCAGCAGCCTTATGATACAATCGTTTTGGTCGTCGTAGATCTGAATACGACCACCATGTCTTTGGAATACCCTGGACAGATGGGGATGTGGATTTTCCCATATCGACCATTTCCGTGCCGGCACTCATCGTTTTGCTCGGAATGAAACCCGTTTGTCCGTTGGACTCTTCCTCCACCGATGGCAGTTTGGTTTCCGAAATCTTAGCACTTGGCACGAACTTAGGCTCGGTATTTTTAGTAGATGCGCTGTAGGGTTTTTTGGTTTTCGGTTTCTTATCACCGAAATAGTACTTTGGTGTTGATTGAACTATTGCTCCATCTGGCGTTACATCTCTTGCTTTTCCATTCATTCGTTCGTTTTCTTTGATCGCTATGTCTATCGCTTTTTGGACACCAATGGGAAGATCCTCGTAATTGGCAACCTGTTTTTGCTTTTTACCCCTGATTTTAATGCGCCGCGATTCTTCCGGACTCATATCGCTACCATCTTCCGCCTCCGGTAACGTGCTTTCTCGTTTCTCTTTCTTGCTTGCAACATTTTTCCTTCCACTTGACTCCGGACGTTCGACTACTTCATCGAAAACCTTGCCTCGCCTGTAACTATCCGACGACGTAAAAGGATGTCGCAAATTTTCCGTTACCTTTGTGTTGCTCACAGTGAACGTGTCGTGTGTTTTGGCATCTTCCAGTTCAAATTTTACGTAATCTCGTGGATCGGGACTGGCCGATCTGCGTTGCCTATGTGCACCAGTCGTGCTACCGTTCACCGTTCGCTCGATTAGCTTTTCACTTTTCTGCTTGGACACCATCGCATCTGCTAGCTCGAAACGGATTATTTCTCTAGGGATCGGCTCGATCCGCTTCGCATGTTCCTCTCGTTTCGTGCGCACCTTCGATTGATCTTGAGAATGCGTATCCGAGTTTGCATGGAACACCATTGCATCGGATAATTCAAATTTGATCATCTCTCGTGGAACAATATCTAATCTTTTCGGTGCCTTAGCTGCTTGATGAGCATCTAGTCGTTTAGTTCTAACCGATGCAAGCTTGCGCAGATTCTCCACCCGTATCCGATCGTTTTGCTTCTCTTCTGAATTTTGATATCGTTCGTGTGCGGCTGTGTAAGCAGCCATCATAGAGGCTTGCGGCAAGTGATCACGCATTTGACGGTACTTTTTTCGCAGGTATGCCTTCATCCCCTAAAAATAGCATGACATTTTTACTTTCGATTTTATATCTCGAGAAATTGTGAACTCACATTTCGACTTTCGGTCGTAGCCAAGTAGGCTGCATTGGGACGGCCAAGTTCGAAAACATCTTCGAATACAGCAGCCGGTGGTCGGCCCGCAAACACGGCTAGCGGTAACAATAGCAGAAGCTGTGGAAGAAATGTAAAAACATGTTAATAAAAACCAACAAAAGACCAATATTAACATCGATTATAGCTCTTTGGATGAACGGTGTGAAAGTAAGCCAACCAGTATTCGATTAAGGAAGCGATTAAACGTTTGAATTGCTAATGGACGTTTTTCGTTTCACGCCATGCATGACCATGATCTTCATCAGAACAAAATGAACATAAGCCATACCTGCGTGCACTACCGCCTTTGCTCCATTACACAAACTGGCCAACAATTTTAAAAGCTTCGCTACACTCGCGCCAACCCGTCTCATTGAATTCCGAACAGCGGGGAAACGCTTCCAAATTTTGTTTCATTTTTGGCCTAAAATTTCCCGGACATGAGCGAGCGCTAACAGCTTTTCGAATGCCTGACTTGATGAGCATAGCTAAGGTCAACTAGTGTGGTTGTGTGTGTGTGTGTTTGTATGTGTGTCTGGACCTTCTGCTTTACTTTAGACACACATAGCTCATGGCCATAAATCACTTTCTTCTCTTTCCAAAAGAGAATCAATGGAATGAAGGATGAGGTAATGGAATGATCTTAAGAATATCGGTTTCTTTCCACAAGCTTGGTGAACGAATGAAGGGGTTCAAGTGTCATAATTCTATCGTCAGCGTGAGCATCAATCGGTTCAATGCTTTTCAAATTTTTCACTCCATTACAATGGTTTTCTTTTGATGGCTTTCGTGCTATTTTTTGCACATCGGTTAGTTGTTTTAAGGTTAAATGAACCAATCCACTTCTAATCCTCCATATTCACCACGTTTCCGTTTTGCACGTGAATTTTTTTTTACCATTTTCATCCCTTATCAGCAAAATATCACTGCTTTCTTTGTTCAGACAATTTCAATAATGATAATTTCAATTCAGTACAATAATGTATAAAATCAAAAATGTTTGTAGTAAATATAGATGTTTTGCATGTAATGTTTTTTTTAAATTTAGTAAATAAAGATGTAAAATCATGTACTAGTTACTTTAACTCACGTCCCAACGTTCTAGAAATAGAGTTGTATGCTTAGTTTATTATTACAACATTTTATATTTTACTCTTGTTTTGTTTAACATAGAATCAATAGAAGTGGTTAAATGAACGCAAATAAGAGTTGAACGGTTAAATACGAGCGCATAAACTGTTTTCATGTTATGGTTTAAAACAGTGTTTTGGGTAAACTGAACTACTTCATTTTTATCAAACCGAATTATTACTTAAGGACACCGGGTTGGTAACTGAATCGTATTTTTCTAGAACTTGGTAGTTTCCAACATTCTTTTGAACAATGTGCCGGCTCAAACTTTAGCCACTGCTGAGATATACTACATGTATATTCTGGTTCCATCGTATGCTCTTCCCACGGCCATAAGATCTTTTCACTCATATATGAAAATGTTAGATCAACAATGAAGACTGTAAAATTGCAAAATGCTTCATTTTCATTAATAAATTTAGCAAACGGTGAAAGGAGACGCCGCTGTTTTGCAACGCGCCATCCATTATTTTATGTACAAAATCGTGTGCTACCCTCACTATCTCGGAAGTCAGACAACAGGCATACGTGCTAGATGGAACAAACGGTAACTATAGAAGCATGCACTCATCACTTTCGGTTTCCCTTTATGCCCACATCAACAAGTCAGACCTCTGTGTTACTATTTTTGTTTCCTCTCATCTTGCTAATGTTGCGCACCGTTTCGTCTTTCTGTGTTAATCACCCGAGTATGCACCTCAACCCCAGCACCGCATCGCAATTCACATATTCAATTGTGCGCTGCGTTGAGCGCGGCTGAACCATAACAAATATGATCGGAGGTTCAAATTTGCAGCTTGGATGTTAAAGTAGTGTATTCATCTCGACCACCATCAACGCTTTTTTTGCCTCTCATTCATGCCTGCGAAGCCATTTATTTTCTGCGCATTATCATACACTCTTCTTTCTCTTCCTTCATCGTTTCGTCAAACAGTTTTTTTTGTTCAATATTACAGTGTGCAATCCTTAGGTGGTCTTTTCATAAGTATTATCGAATCGGTACAAATGGTTGGCCTCCGTACCGACCATAAATCATTATCAGACCATTTGTTTTGCTTGTGGTTACTTTTCTTTCATCTGAGCTTTCAATGACCTCAATATTGACTATTCAAGCAAAGCAAACAGAAATTTTACAGCATTTGGCACACAGAAGCGATAGTTGTTTTAATTCTCCACACATCACACCGATATAGTTAATGAAACCAACCACTTACACAGTACTTCCTCATGTTTAATGCTTCTGCGTGTGTCAACCTGTTTCTGAAGAAGGCCGTGTGCTTGCTTTACAAGCTAGTACCCCATAAAATCCGTTGAATTTCTTTAGTCTCTTGCTTTGGTGTGTACTTTGAAGAGAAATTATAGATGAACTTGTTCACTATTACTTGTCGTTAAACTAGTCACATCAATGGTTCGAACTATGATGCGGAAAGAAAACACTACACCACTTTATTTATTTGACCGAACCATACGTATCACATGAGCGCGATTGTAAACCAAAAGCATTATTCGTCGAACTCCGAAGACGTATGCTATTGTCACTCAGTTAGTGCACCGGTATATTCTCATCACCTCACACCTAGCGTTATGGAACATCACGTATGATACCAGCACAAAACTCGTCCGAACTATTTCACCAGTTACAAGCCGCGTCCAACGATCCGCACTCGCTTACCGCCAAGACGGTACTGAAATTAAAAGAAAGAAATGTTTACTATAAAATGTTTTTCACCTGCGCCCCAAGCCACCCATCGGCAGGTCGGTGAATGCGAAACATACATGCCATGCGGAATTTCTTTTACATGAACCAACACATTCACAAAAGACGCCAGACTCGTTGCAACCACCTTTGCGGCCGCACACATATCTTCAAATTCTCATCTTCCACCGTAATGTCGTCCATGCCGTACCGTCTACACTCTTTTCTTTCACGCTTGTACGCCGAGGTGAGATGCAATCTCTATTGCTCACTATCTCTCACTGCTCCATTACCCACTCCACTCACCATCGTCACAGGGAAGGAAGCGTCGAGACCTGTATGTTGACAGTCGGTTCCCGATATTATTCGCCAAACCCCTATCTGGATGTACGTCTGCAGGCTAGTGGACGAAAGTGGCCTCGTCGGCTCTTGAAAGGGGACGACGAAAGAAAGGGAAAGTTCCGCTTCGATTACAGACATAAATGATCTAACTTTAGTCGCCGTTTGTACAGGGCATAAACATCAAAGTTCGTTATTAATGAATGAAGGTTGTATGAAGGTTGTAGCCATGAGAATTGAAATTAACCCGGATAATAAAGTCGTGAATAAAATTTGTATTTCAATATTATAACACAGTAGATGATGAATTTGTATTGAATTACAATATGTTTTTTTATGTATAGTTTATTGTTTGTATGCACATTCTGATTCGGTTAACGGTTGAACAATAATTTAAAAAATAAAAACATAAACAAAAAAAATAAATTAACAAAAAACAGATAATACATGAAAAAACAGCATCGTTGCTGCCAACAACGCGGATAATATCATTTGCAAAGAGACGTATAGTTTGATAAAAACCTATTACTATAAATGCATCTAAGAGCAATACAGTTAAAAGATTGGTACTGAAATGTAATTCAGTATTTTCTCCATTGATCAAGCAACTGCTGAAATACTGATATACGAATTTTATACAATACTGATAGTTTTTCGATCTCAGGTCAATACATGTAGTTTTTAGATCAGCGACCAGCCCATAGTAACACATTTTAATCTTTACAACGTTACTATTTTAATAGGGACTCAGATTTCATTACCACTTATATATCACTTCCACTTATATATTTATTTAAAAATACAATCAAAAGAATAAACATCGAATTTACTTATCGTCCCAATGACCCCACGAATCATTCGTTTTGTTTTCAATTTATTGGTAGGAAATCATAATTTTTTGCATATTATCACGTGCATCACTTATCATCACATTATGAGAAAATAGTAAGACCAGATTTACATTTACCATTTCATCGAGATATACGAAGTTATACCAGCGAAAAATTTGTCGACCCCGGATCCAACTTGGTCATTGTGTCTTTGGGCCATTGTCAGTAGTATTTTAATTTGTCGGATCATCAAATCGTGTGAATGTTCCATATAACATATGGCGTAATAATCTGTTGCAGTTTGCTAGAATGCTTATCAAACCATAGAATCAAAACGAAAGAAAAAGTCTCTCAAGTATAACAATCATAAGGCACGTATCAGTCAAGTATAAAGCATTTGCATTGTTCGGCATCGTTGATTTTGCTACCAAATGGAAACAAAACCAGTTGTTAGATTTCTTATTTGCATATCTTAATCTAAGAGATCACATTACACGGTAGTACAACTGATAATTAGACAGTTTGTCGTTTAAACTAGCCATTTTCTTTAAGAATAGTAAGTACAAGGGAAACAAATTTAAAAAAAATGATATCTTGATCTTTAAAGTGCACAAGCGAATGAAGAGGAAAATTCGTACTATGATGTTTTGGTTGTTTGTTAAAATTTGTAAGTTCAAGTTCCAAATGTTTTGGCTGTGTTTTAAATACCAAATACCAATGTAAAAGCAATCATCATAAAAATGTATAGGGGCACCATGTGGGAAATTGTTGTAGGGCAGGAATTTCCTAATACTAGCAAAATAATTTCACGCTTCATGAACGCTTTCATTCATTCATTGCGCTAACGGTAATCTATCGAACTGCTTCCTAGTTTCCATCGACGATGCCCATAATTGATGGCATCATCAAGTACTGGACGTGGTAAAAGATGGCCAATGTGATGACACTATTTAAGCTGTCTATAAGTAAAGCGTGCAGGACTGCACTTCCGGTACCAGGAACTATTTCATGTTTTAGTCATGAGGATCGGCATGCCTATGGAAGCGAAGATTATATCACCTTACATAAACGCTAACATGAAACAAGTTTCTTTGCTTGTATCCAGCTTTGAACGAATGTCCTAGGTTGGCAAGTGTTCAAAATCAAAGAATGTATACCGCTGAACTGTATGCTTTTGTTACACTTTTCATCCTAGTAAATAATACATCCAAAAATACTGATGTTGACTGAAGTGTTTGATTGAAAAATTAAATGTTGAACATGTGAGAGACAGTACCATTCATGTTGAAATGTAAAATATGCAGCTATTGCAATTATTGTGTATACTTCATTTGCATGCAACGGGCAATGTCGTGCTCGACGCGTGAACTCTTTTGAATGTGTATGAGCTGAAGGAATTCAATTTCATGCATGACAATTGTTAGGATTTGTTCAATACCTTCTCAAAACTACATTTGCTTTAACAGAAATTAATAAATGTGTTACACTGTATGGAAACAAAAATGGTCAATACTTGGACAGATATGTTGGATCAATTAAACAACTAATCAATTTAAGAAATAAGCAAATTACACTTATAGTTAAATTATAATATTCAAATAAACACGCTTGCAAGATTTATGTAGACATCAAATGAATCAATGTTTTCTCATGAGTTGTTCAAATTCCGAACAGTTTCCTCTTGAAATTTATGCTGGCTGGATACGTGAAAACATGCATTACATAAATCGCGTACGTGATTTGCTATGTATATTCACACGTGAAACAAATTACTTACTGGCACGCTAAGCTTGCCACTAGCTGTTTGCTTCGACAGGGGATAAGTTTGCATCTTGAGATAATAACAGCTTTTTCGTTCAGATATGTCACTTTCATTTACATCCTTCCTTTTCGATCTAGTTTGTGATGACCGCATTATCGAGTGCTATTACATGTAAACATTCTCCCTACTGTTACGCCATGGTTTTGCATAATTAGCCAACGAGAAATGCGGATCCACAGGGCGACAAAATATCGGAAGCCAAAGCCAACGTCCGCATCCGTTCGCAATTGATATTCGATTAAAAAGGAGCTACGCGCTACTTCCCATCGGACATCACGATTGCGACCGTACGACGGAAGAAACCTTCCAGCTTTTCCGCCGAACGTCTAGTGCATCCACACACCCTCCAACTGTATAGCATCCATACTGTAAAAGTCGATGAAACTAATGAAGCACAAGAAAGTTGTCGAACCGGATGATAGCGACCGTTGAAAATGCAATAACCTACACCAAAACCGGCCCTCCGGTTGAAATGGCGAGATTGTTCGCCTCTGGCTAGCTCGTTTCGAATGAAAACGAACGCTTCCTTTTCTGCCTTAAGCAGCGCGCACAGCCGTCTGAAACGTTGTCTGCGGCAAACTGTACGAATAGTGATGTATGAAAGCTGGACAGAAATGTTTGCATTTTTTTGTGCCGTAAGATGTCGCACACTGGGCCACAAACTATAATGATTTTTGTTTCTAAAAACGATCACTTCTTGCTCTGACCCATGCTAAAGCAAACCTATTTCACAGGGTTTAACAGTCGCGGGTGGTCATCGGTTTAACAGTCGCAGAAAGATCCCAATTGGTAAAAAAAAATATACCAACATTTATGTGTTTCCATCAGTTTGGCCAAAATTCCTCGCACTCACATGTACACGCTTCTCTAGGTGGATGTAAAACAGGTTTCACTTTCTACTCAATCATTCTCGTTCAAGAGCAGATCTGCAAAAGCTAAGATGCAAAACGGGACCTCGACCCAACAGATCAGGCCATTACGTAAGTGCAGTTCAATAATGACGGCGCACAGTGCGTGTTGCAATTTGAACTTGGAGCATACTGTTTGCATCCGATACACAGTCACACTGCAGCTGTGCATCGGACGGGCTCATGTGGGAAGTGAAAATATAAAAAAGGAACCAAAAGTGAGTTTAACTGGTGTGAAGTGAAAATGGCCATCATTATTTAACCAACCAATGGGTTTCCGACAAACAAAAATCATTCGTGCGGTTTTTGCCATGGATACATTTAAAAGAAAACGAATAATTCAAATTGTCAGTATGCGTGAATGTTGAGATGAGAGACGAAGGTAGTAGCAAGATATTTTATAAGATCTTTTTTTCAAATTGTTCTTGTTATTCACTTTCCTCATTCCATGGAATTTGGAAAATTTGTAAATAATCCTTCAATAGCTTACAGTTCAGAATTTGAAACAGCGGTACGCAAATATTTTGCGGAAACACACCGCACGCTGCGGTACGAAACCGGTTTGCTGAATATTTAATGAGCCCTACTCACATATAATTTTCAACGCACCACAGGCGGGTCACACCGCTTAGACAAGCAGGAACAAAATCTTTAACAACGTGCCATGAGATACATCTTTCACTATTGCATTGACAGCGCACTAGCAATACAGGAAACTGAACATCAATAACACGTTGAGTGGACTCAAACTTCGCTTGAAAACACAATCTATGAATTTCCCATGCAAACAAACAGATAATAATAAAACCAAATCAACAAACATGCCATCAGCGTGCAGATTGTCGGATGAGTTACCAAATCATCGCAACCGAACCAAATCAATCAAAACCTATGTAATGACGCAACCTTTCAATTGTAAACTCATTTCATTGAAGCTCTCGGCAACCCATTGTGCTCAATTCACGGTTTGAACAAACATACAAAGCGGCTCAAAGTGTAGTAAAACGAAGTAAATCTGGCTTAAACATATCCCGCGAATGTGAAAACACCAACTCCTTTCTATGGCTGTCAAATGGGTTGCAAACCGCCACCGATCTCGCATCGTCCGATTGTCCGTCTAGGTATCAATGGCGAATGGTTGCGCACCTCATTAGCTACTCCTCAAAATAACTACTCACCTACATTTCCCACTACGGCCATGATCATCCCTCGTTGTATCGATACGATCAGTAACCCTTGCGCACACAAAAGCAAAAACATAGATAGGTGCTTTTCAACGAGCTTATGTTTATGTTTCATGGCTTGTTTGGCACAGTGAGCTTACGTGTCTGGTAAGAGGGACCTTTGATCGCGTATGATAGAATCATCGATTTGCTATGCAACTGTAAACAAATGATTTAACTATCAGAAGACTGTCGTGATAATAGGTGATCGCAAATTGAGCTTTCTATAAAACTGTGCTGTTCCTTGCAATTATGATTGAAAATTATGTAATATTTCTACGGTGTAATACGAATGTGTTTTAACACCCAGGTAGTATTAATCCTTTTTTGGGGAAACAGAACTGTTTTTTTGTTGAAAGCATGCTTAATTATCATTCGTTTATCACATCGTACACAGCATCACATTCCATACTTAAATGTAATCATTTGAATAGAAAATTTACTCCAAATGGAATACTCATGTCTTTAAAGAAAACTAGTATTTATTTAACTGCATCTTTTTAGCTGGAAGACAACTGGTAGAAATCAACTGGCTACTTTATCAAAGTAATCTGTTAGTCAAGATGATGATAATACTTTTTATTATAAGAAAACATTGAAAGATAGATAATGGATAATGGATAGTGGAGGTAACACTGTTTTTGATTTTGTTAATTTAAAGAAAGTCTACTATTTTATCTAGATCCGAACACTAGTTTATCGTTTTTTTTGCGTAAGTCCGGTCTTAAACACCTGGTAAGGGAAATGGCGAATAATATTTACATCTTTTTGATTTCTAATTGCTGGGAATTCTATTTCAAATTTGATTATTGTTTAATTGTTAAGCAATACGGCCAGGCCGTTTCTTCTTTAAATAAAAAAAATATTGTTTAATTGTTTAATAAATATTATAATATTAAAAAACAGAGTTGAAACTGTGCGGTTTTTTATAATGGATGGTGTGGGTCGATAATAACTATATATAAAATTAAGAATTTGTTATTAATATTGACAAAAGAAGTAGTAAAGAAGTTGACGAGTTTTAAATGTGATTGGGTTTGTTTCCCTGCCGAAGTAAATTGATTCTCTGGAAGGTGCACCTGAATCCCTTCTTCTGGAGTGATAATCAAGCTTGTCTAACAAGCTTAGGATTCATAAGGCAACTTGTATAAGGCGACCAGACTTACCAGACCAACTTGTCAATTTCCGGGCATTATATCAAACCGATTACAAATTTGTTACAGCTTGCATGTGACCTGTTTAAGCAACAATTTTAATGGAAAAATCAGTACTGACTGGAAAGGTTTTAATATATCTCCAATGTTGTGCTCATTGATATTTATATAGTATAAATCTAGAATAAATATAGATGCCATGGTTTGATGATATCAAGGTAAATGTTTTTAATGTTCTCGTATGGCACGGTAAACACATTTATACGCTTGGAAAGGAATTTGGCATCGGCAGTGATGCGACATAAGTTTCACCTTCGTAACCCTGTTGAACACTCTTTCCGGGGAGCCCTTGTAACGATCGGAAAAGGAAGAACTTTCGCTTGGCGTGTTAATGAGAATCAATCATTTGTCAAAAGATCAAGTGTACGACCGGAGTTGCTGTGTTGTACAATTTCGCGATGAATTATGAGAGAGGAAAAGACCATGTAAAGACCTCCATTTGAACAAACAATTATGCGTTGTGGCAAAATTCATGCCGGTCAAAATTCTCTAACTGCCTTAGCGATCTCCTCTTGATTGACCACTTGAATGCTTTGATGGTTCAGATGATTGTTTTCGTTGAATCTTCTTTGTTTGTACGTTACAGGTACTGCGCACCCTTCGTTGAAACAATCACGAACGAAATGCACTCTGATGGAAATGATCTGCACGCCGTAAGGAAGACAACCAGATCATGTTAATTGAAGACACGCTTCAAAGAGGTTGTTGGTTTTTGCCACTTCTGAAAAGGTGTTACTTGTGTGGTAGTAAAATGCTACACACTTCAGATTAACCAATCTTTCACTTCATATTAATTGTCCATTGTTTGTATTACACGCACGCAAAATTTGTGGTGATGTATGTCTGTTTGAATGTCAGAATGTTTAAACGTAACAAGGGGGGAAAATTCTGATCATTACTGTTTTCGGCGAAAATATTACAAAGATTTTGTTTACTACATATAAACTATATAAATACTTACATATAAACTATCCGAGAATTCATTTTGTGTTCCAAATCTTAAAGGTTTATACTGTACTGCTGAGGTTTGTTGAAAAATTAAAAAAAGAAAGTTTAAGTTTTCTACCTTTCTACCTGTTCTTTTCTAATTCTACCTGCAAACCTTGAAATAAAAATATGAAATAAAACTTCAACCATACAGTATATTGACAAAATATTTTTCAAATATTATTACACAGTATTTTATGTTGAAAAAAAAACAAAATAGATATCTATACTCAAAATACATTTTATCTCGTAATTCATTGAATGTATATTGCGCATGCATATACAAGCATTGAATGCAAACATAACATCCAAAAATAAAAAGAAGGAAGAAAAGAAACAAATTTGCATTCAGGTTTGAGTAAAGATATTCTGATAACTAAGCAAAATAAGAGGATCTATGCCACTTTTCGTGTTTTATTATTTCTTTATTTTGAATTAGTATCTAATTTTAGCAATTATTGTACAAGTAACAAGCAACAAAACAAGTTGCATTTTTTGTGCACAAATCCAGCTAAGATTAAATAGATAATAAACCATTAATTTTGAAAACTCAGATCCATTCAGTAGGTGACGGTGTGGAGTAAGTTACGGATTTTTTTTCTATTTAGTTAGTAAACAAACAAACTAATTGAATAAAAATCATAAAGCTCAGTTCCTTCCCCCTTACTGCCAAGATGTACGCATAAATCAAATGTTGTGTGCGCCGTAAAATAATTTAGCCACAGTTAATGAATGTTGTGGTGTAAACCATTTGTAAACAAATATATTTAACAACATATATTTTGTAAACAAATATTTTATATTGAAACAATATTGACAATCTGTTGTATATTTACAACAAGTATTATATTATTTTTACAGCGTCTTATTAAAACAGAAAAAATAAACCAAGTGTTGACATTGTCGTGTATCATGTTTAAGTCGTAGTTTGAGCGGTGATAATTATTTACATTTATAATAGAATTGATGGCACACATTTCAAAGCTCCTTATGATTTTTGTTTTCTTTACGTACATAAAAAAATAGATTGTCTGTTTATCAAACATGCGTTATAATTTAAATTCTAAAGTAATATAATCGAAATGAAAAAAACATTAAAAAATAAGTCTTATACTTCAAAACGAAAATCAAATATAAAGAACTGATCGTAGTGTTTGAAAAAAACAAATCTAATACTACATTATAGTGTTAACTGCTAATTTTAAGAAACATCTTCCATGCAGTTATAAAAATATTGCTCGTAGAATTGAAATTTAACTTTAAATAAATTATAATAATATAATCATGTTAAATAACACCCGTAGCCGTATTAGTATCAACGACACGCGGAATGCATACTTTCTATCATTTTTCAGTGATCCCTGCCAAACCAATGTTGAAAGCATTTATGCAATCCGCATAACTCATCATAGTAACGTCATCTAGTGGTAAAATCGAGAAGTTTTTTTTATGGCAAAACAATATGAAATGAACTGAATAGGACAGGGATGATCAAGTATGTTATGTTCTGTTGCACTGTACTTGTTTACACAGAACAATACTTAAAGTTATTACGCAAAATGCACAACAAAGTAAAAATGCAATTCAACATGCTGTATTTAATTTTGAGTTTCATATATTTCTTTCGCATTCTTGCACGTCATCAAGGTCAGAATAAATGTTATTTCTTAACCAATATGCGATCTAATTTATGTAATGTATCCGGTTAGTATCAGTATTAGAAGCCGCTAATCATCAAACCACTGAGCTTAAAAATCCTGAGCTACGTAAGCAAATCTTGAAACACTAAATCATCTAGTGCAGTAAATTTTTTTGTATGGTTTCCAGCAAATGAAAAGCCATGAAAATAGCTTCGGATCACATACTCCGGCACCGAGTGTTGGCAAATGTTTTTATAAAAACAATAAAACAAGAAAAAATATTTGTAGTAGTTGTTACACACCTTTTCTACATCGATGATTTTTTTTACTAAAATTACTGGCAATTTAATAACTTTAATAATAAGTAAAAGTAAAAATAATCACGAAACCTCTCAAATGAGTTTTATTGAGCTGTCTGTCATTTAATGAACTAGTATCATTTGGATGTTCTGTTAATTTACATTTCAGATTTGATACCCCAATCGTGTGCAAAGCTACAAACTGAGTTAACTTAAATATGTTTGCCAGCTGGTGTATAACTACTTTAGAAAAATGAGAATATATACAAATAGTATACTGTATAGCAACATTATCGTAGTTTTTGCCAGATCTAAATAACAATTACGAAAACTTTTTCTTTCTTATATTTACTTATGCTTATCGTCTTCGACTTATACTTTATACATTACAAAAAATCTATGTCTTTCGGAGTATCTTCGTGAAGCAAGAACTCATCGCTTACCTGCACTAGCAGTGCATTCTCGATGTTTTAAAATTTAAGTGATTATTAAGTATAAAAATGTATATACGATGAAATTGTGAAATTCAATTTGATCGTATATACATTGCGTATACATTGCATACATTGAAATTTGTGAAATAGTCATAAATTTAACTATAAGTTGAAATCGAAGTCGAGCGCCAAATTGTAACACAAAAATGATTGTCTAATAATCAACGAGTCATCCGAAGAACATTGAATATTCAACTTATATACGTTGAAATGATTTTGCTCAGGCCACATTTTTATACTTGTATGATAAAGTATAAAATTCATTATTTTTGTTAGTTTATTGATGTAGACACATAATACATTAATTCAAAGAAAAATGCGCTGTATTTTCTGTACTAACAGCACAATGTATAAAAGTATTAAATTACTACGACAAAACAAACTTACCTGGATCGGTCAAATAATTTGTCTTGAACGTCTGTTTCTTTTAATTTGTAATTTTGCCTTCAACATTTTTATTAACTTAACAAAATAGCAATAAATAATAAAGCATGCAATTATCTAGTCTAACAAACGTGTACATATAAATGATTTTATACTTACACTCAAATAAAACTAATTCCTCTACTTTACCAATCATGAAACATCCAACGTAACGTGTTATTTTTTGCTTTCTTTGTGCACCGGTACGCCATGTTCGTCAATTTCAACTGATGGCACTAATGGTGGCTTAAATCCTCCATATTCGATACGCAAGCTTTTGCCATAGTTAGGACTTCGTCGAAATTTAACGTCGCTTTTAACTGCCCAATGGTCCTCCAACAATGGGGTAGGTCCGACATAGTCATCCTTCACGATTGGTTCATGGTGAATATAGCCATAATTTCCTGAGAAAATAAAAAAAACATTGTACAACGAAGACTCTCCACAAACAATCAGAAACAATAGTAAAACGTACCTGCATAAGCTTCGCCGCCAAAGAGTATTCCGAATGTTGGGTTCTGCTTTTCTGGCAAAAAATGGGTCTGAACATTCAAATGGTTTTCATCTAATATCACCGGACTAGCAACGGATGCGCCAAAATGTAGATCATTCTTAGGATACCGAAGATTGGGTTGGTAAGCGTATTTGTTCGGTGTTTCAACATATGCTAGCTTCGGGTGATGGTGGGATTTCGGAAAGAAATGGTCAACAAGATGCTTTTTCTTCTGCGCCAAAAACTTTCCCAAATCAAAATGCTCATGGTGCACCGTTTTGATGATGGAGTGTGTCGGTTTGGGCTCGTGCAACGGAAGTGTGATATACTTTTCAACGGGATACGGTATAGGAATACCAACAGGAACCTCCACAGGATAATGCACCGGTACTTGCACTGGGACTTCCACCGGTACCTGCACCGGATAAGGTCGGTCAATTATTTTTTCAACAACTTTTTCTACTGGATACGGGCGATCAACGATTTTCTCAACCGGATAGGGTACCGGACGATCAACGATTTTTTCGACTACCTTCTCCACTGTGACTGGTACCGGGACCTCAACTTGTTTCTCAACAATACGTTCTACTTCGATTGGGCGATCCACTACTTTTTCTACGATCTTTTCCACTGGAATCTCCACTGGGAATGGGCGGTCGACGATTTTCTCGATGGTATAGGGACGATCAATATATCGCGCAACTTCCACCGGAACCGGCTTCTCCACTATCTTCTCTACTGCGACCGGACGATCTACTATATGTGTTACAGGATATGGAATCTTGACTTCTTGAGTTATAATTTTTTCAACGGGCACAGGTTTCTCGACTATCTTTTCGACTGGCACGTGCACCGTCACTTTTTTCTCTACCGGAACTGGCCGGTCGACGTAGTGGGTGTGATGAATAGGTCTTTCAACGATTCTATCCACCGTAACCGGTACAGGTTTTTCAATATAAATTGGTTGCTTAACAATCTTTTCGACAGGTTTCTCAACAAATACAGGCTGTTTAACAATCTTCTCTACTTGTTTCTCGACATACACGGGCTGCTTTACAATCCGATCCACTGGTTTTTCAATGTACACCGGCTGTTTAACGATGCGTTCCACGGGTTTCTCTACGTACACTGGTTGCTGAATGACTTTTGTTCGAGCACCAAACTGTCTTAAGCTTGGAGTTTCTTGTTTAATTAAAAGATTCTTAATGTTGACACTTTTTTGCACCTCCACCAAGGTACGATCCTTCAATGGGTCGTCACAATCATCCACTGGGTGAAGTTTTTCCGCATTCGATAAACGCAATCCTGCCTGTATCGGAGCCAGATATTTGGAAGATACAGATTTTTGTTGCACACCAGTGGCAGCCGGCGAAGTGCGTGGTGTCGTAGATGAAACGTGATTACCGACCTCAGTGGACTGAGCAGTCTTGTATCTTGTACTCAATCGTGCTGCAGTCGAACCCCGAAGTCGTGTTACCGTTACCGGTTTAATTGTAGTAACCTCTTGCTTGGTAATCAGAAAGCCTTCCTCCTTGCCGTCCTCATCACACGGTTCAACTGGTTTGCTGGCCACAATCGTTGTTTCCTTTAAGAACTGTCCATTATTGTGATCTTCCGATTCACCCAGTATCTCAACGTTGATCTGTTTTACTAACGTTCGATCGTGCTGTCCACCGGAACGAAGAGCTCTTACATCGCTTGATTCAGCTGCATCGCTGTCACTGACGATAATCGGGTTATCAAAGCTATCGGGAGAAACATTATTCAGCGTTTGTTGGCTTTCACTTCCAACACTATCGTCGGATTTGGTGCCGTTCCTTGTTCGATTGAGAATAGGGTCCTCTTCACCTTCCTGAGCGTTGTTTATATCAACAACGTCGTCATTGCTCACTAGGTTTTGGGTGCTCGAAACCAACTTTTGAATTCCCAATTCGTGTGTATCTATCTTGACCGGTTCCTCTGGAACTTCGGCTGATTGTTCCTGTTTTCCTATTGATGGTTGAACTAGCGTCACTAGCTGAATAGGTATCGGGTTCGGGTTGTACGCAACCATTCCCAATGAAGGATTGTTGTGATCTAAACTGTACCTAAAAAAAAACATCACAAAATATTATTTAGAAATTTAGCACTCGTATCCCCTGATCTGCCTTAACCATGATAAGCCATCCTTACCCTTGTGCATACTGCGCACTTGACTGTTCAACGACATTGTCGGTATAATAAACAAAATAATTGCTGCTTGGGGAATTGTTTATCAAATGTTGATAACGCACCACTCCATGCGGTTGAACGTCCGGCTGGAGGACCTTAGAAAGACAAATTTGAAACGTATTAGCAAATTTATACGTTTTGTTACGGGAATGAAATGCTATACCTGTTCGGGAGGTACAATTGTTGGTAGAACCGGTGTTTCCAAATTTGCGCTCCAAGTTGGAGAATGTTGGCGTGGCTGACTGGAAGCGGTCGGGTTAGTTTCGTTGCTACTAGAAATATCTCCGTTTGCCTCGATCCGCAAGATGAATGTAAACAGTAACGCTAGTGCCACCAGCATCCTGTTTCATAGAAGATTACGCTATAAGAAAAATTGTACAATAATGGGTTGGGATTAAATAGATAATAGATAATAGATATAAGACTTATTTAAAGTTTATATCTGTTTATGAAAATGTCAATGTTGTTTGTTGTTAGTTAGTCTGCCAAAACCATAGCGAAAGCAACGCTTTTTTTGTTTCTTTTGTGTATAATAATTATTATTTTCATCGTTTTACAGGATAATTTATATTAACATCAGGACCAGGAGCCCACCTGTTAAATATTTAAGAACACCAGTAGAAAATAAAGGTTTAGTTAAACATTCTAGATCTATCAATCTATCATTTCAAATCCATCACAATTAAACTTGGGAACAAATGAATCAACATTATTTCTGAACAGAATGTTGCTGATGGTTAACGTGTATCGTACAAATTCAAATTGCACAACTCATCCACTGGTCGTTTTTTCAGATCATCCTTTATTTGTCTTTATTTTCTGTATATGAGAATATTTGTTTTAAGAGGTTGAAGTCACATCATTTGTCCTTTCAAATGTGATTTAATAGAAAAATTAGCAAAAAACTAAAAAAAATGTCCAAACAAGCCTAAAACTTTTCTTGTAAACTTAGCAGAAATAAAAAGTTGTATATACTTGGTGGCAACTGCATCATTACATTGGTTCGTGGTAGCGGGTCATATCGTTTTATCAACGTGTACAGTGATTTACTAGATTATTTATTTACTTAAGCCGGGGTTAAGCCGAGCCGTGTTATATTACCGACAAGCTAGTTTGCTAGTTTTACATCTAAATAGTTTTTGTAGTTTTTAAAATCTGCATAATATGTAATACTATTTAATTTATACATTAAAAAGTTTTATACAAAGACAACAGATGAAGTTTGTGGAAATTACATCATAAACAGCACCAACAATGCCAGATCAATGATGCGAAAAATAATTGTTTTGTACGAGTCCGTTTACTTTTTAATTTATTTGACTTTTTTTATACATACGCAGTACGGGCCACCGGTATTGCTTAGCAAAATGTGAAAAGGTAAACATGTTGTGACAAACAATAAACCCATTTCACACCTGAACCTTCTGTCTGCACCACAGTTGTTGTATTTCGTTGAATGGAAACGCGGAACCGAATAAACGTTTCAAGTTTTGTTTGTTTTCACAGCGTTCTCTACCGTAATGCTGTATTCCTACGTTCCGTTCAGCTTTGCAGGTGATTGTCGTGATTCCAGAGCCTAATACTCAAGTAGCTTAGCCCAAGATAACGTATCTTGAGGAAAAAAGCAGGAAGAGAAACCTGTTGGAGTCCGGAACGCTTAAATGAAAGCTAAATAAAGCGCCCTGAATGTGACCAGCCCGGGAAAAGCAGTAAGCTGTTAAGATACGGTGGTCAAACAGAAAAAAAAGAAATGCTAAAAATAACAAGTAGTTTCAAAGTGGTCGGTAGATCTGACTTAATGGTGCTGAGGAAAACGCATAAAACAATCAGTTTCAGGTTGCATGTACCCTGGATGAAAAGTGTGGGATTTTGACATGGTTAATGTACAGAGCAAAGCTGTATCTTCCCAGCTTCCCTTTGGTACAAAAGTGTCATCCACTAAAAGCATCCACATTTCCGCCACTGTGACTTTAACCTCAGGTCATCCCTGACCCATCAGCTAACCGTAACAAGCCACGTACGAAATGAGATGATTACGCCCTGGAAGTTAATAGTTTCGTGCAGCTGGAACAGACTACGTGCTTTGCACGGTAGATAATTGTATTTGCTTTGTAAGGTGTAAGGGTCGGTCGCCAGCAAAACGGTAGCATAACTTCTTCAACGATCACAGATTCGTTGTGTCATTCAACGTGTTAGCAGACATGAGAATATTATTGCAGATTTAAATAATCTTTTCGAAAATCCTTTACTAATCTTTACTGTAGACTATACGTGATAGTTACCAGAGGGTAAGATAATAAAATGAATAATTTCAATATAATATTCAACTATGAATACTAATTTTATGGTAATCAGTTATAATCACTTTAAGGAGTACACCCAATGCCACAATTTCAATCGTTAAAATAATATGATTATAGGAGTGAGACTAATATCCGATACAGAAATCTTCGATCGATCCTACATCTTTCACTGCACGTCACTTTGGGCAGTACCTGAAAGCCTCACTTTCCTTTGGAAGGTCACACCTTTTACTTTTTAGCAGCACATCGAATCTTTTCGGCGCCGAGGTCATAAAGTGAAAAGAGAAAGACCGTTCAGCTCCTTCTCATCTTTTCGTTCGTCGCAGGAGTGAATCTTGCGTAATCGTCATATTATCGCGTTCACGCTATGCACGTGGTTAAGCGAACAATAACAGCAACAACAGAAAACGGCCGATGTGCCCAAAGAAAATTAATTTAATTTTCAGTTTTCCTAGATTGGCTCCTCATCTCGTCGATGCCAATTATATTCACTTTGAAAATGCGTTATGATTCGTAACACATTAGCATACGAGCAAATTAGCTGGTTTGTGAGAGTCTCGGGCTTCATTAGCTAATTTTTTACAGATTTTTTATGGAGTTCCGATCATTTCATGCGCTTCTGCTTCCAGTTATGGGCTATCGAAACCACAACTTAAGTAACCTTTGGTATCTGTATGACAACGATTTGCGATAAATAATTAATTTAAGAGTTTTGATAAAGTAAAAGAGAAAGTGATTGAATTTTCATTCCTAGACTTCTCTTCACAGATAGAAGTTATAACCGATACAGAAAATTACTATATAACTTCAGATTTAGCTAAAATTTGAAATTTTTGGTAAATTATAAAATAAACGGAAAATAGGTAATAAAACAACAATGTAAGACAAATATCCATTTCATTAAAACCTTCAAGAAAAACATTGCCCATTTTGAATAAAAAAAACAAAAAAAACATGTAATAATACACAATTATGTTTTTGAATTGATAGTCTTTACTTGATACTTACGTAACGCTTTTACAAAATTACTTTTTAACATTTTATTTAATTTTAATTATTTTTTGTAAATTTTTACCATTAATTAAATTTTAAAAGTACTAAAAAACTCGGATCGTTCGAAAATACATTAATCTAGCAAAGCTAATTACCGATTTGGTTGACTCAAGGAAAGGAACATAGTAAGTAGAGTTTGACGTGATTATGATGTAGGTTGTTTCTTGTATTATCGGTTATTATTCGGATTCCGTTAGGGGATGCGTTTGAAGCTTATCTGTTTACAATAAACTCTCATTTTTAACGCATGTTTTTACTTCACCTTGAAAGTTGTCTCGCGTAATCAACGTTCTTTTCAAACATTAACACTCAAGATAGAAAAATACTTACCTTTGCTAGCATTAAATGTGAATAGCACATAAAAACACGCACAGTCCTTTGCAGAGTCGTAAATCATTAATTATTCTTCTGTTGAATACACAAATAAACATGCACCTTTTAGAATCTACAACACCAACGAATGGCACACATTTTACTAAAGCTTTGAGAAACAAATAAAGCACTAAAGCACTAGTTTTAACAGCGACGTATGTTTATTAAAAACAAATTACAATAGAATTATGTCTAAATACAAATTTTAATCCACTCTTTATGTTGTTATTCGTCGTACCAATTCATTCAACTGAACTATTTCACACACTTGTATTTGTTCGAGTTTTCACCAAGTTAATTTGATACCATTCTAAAACTTTTGTTTCTCTTGAACTACTATACGCAACACATTTAAATACAATCAAAAGCACCCTAAACATACGCGAAGCAGTTCTTATAAATGCAGCATAGCAGCATACAACACAATAGCTGTCCGTGTTTTACACATCTCTCACACAAAAACACTATTTGCTACCGTGACGAACCACCAAACTTGTCGCTAAAGTGAGCCAAAACTGTTTTTGTTTATTTTATTGTGAACTTCATCGTAGCTTCTTTGTTTTTGCTTCCCCAATTCCCCAAGTATTCCCTTCCGGCATTGTACCCGCCTCGTATGGACCGCACAGGGGGCTTTCTTACGACAGCTTGCACTTAAAGACCTGTTACACAAATCTCTTTTCACATCTCCGTTCCCGTAATACCTTTTACTAACCGACAACAAACTACACCGACGAACGCGTGTTGTTACTCCGAACGCTTTTCACGAAATGATCGTATGGAACGGTGGAGCGCACTATTTTTACCATTTCTTTTAGAGCAAGCCACCGCGATCGCACGAGATGCTGTGTATTGCCGGGAGAGAGTGAAAGATTCCGGTATAGGAAGACACACGGCATTTAAAGCTTGCCTTCCGGAGGTACCTGATGTTAAACCAGATATATGTGGCGCGAGAGTTTTTCAGCATCTCACGACACGAAAGGGGAAGGAGAGATATTTAGCTGAGAGTTTGGGGTTTAAAAGAAGTGTGTACATGCGGAAGCAAACAGGTTAAAATATAACCTTTTTCGTGAGCGCTCCAGAGCTCCTAAAACGACGAAAAAGTTATTACCTTGCCAAAGCTTTGCACTTGTTATAAGAAAGAGTAAGTAAGAATATAGATCAGAACATAAGAATCGCTTAGATGAAAGACTTAAATGAATAAAAATTGATCGTACCAAACGTCAACATGTATAAATATCAAATTTTCTTACAAGGTTCATCTTACATACTCTTTCGCTAAACGAATAAAAAACAAACGTTTAAAATAACAAAATATGAAAGAAAACATAGCTTAAAACAGAATAGTTAATGACGATCCTGATAGCCGTTAAATTACTGCCCCAAACCATGTCTTCAAACCATTTGAAAGAGCAGGATTTTTTTCTGAAAGTACATGCCTGCGGCGGGCACCACTCTACTCCGATTACATCATAATCTAATCTCCGGTCTATCGCACCTCCGTCATTTTGAGCGTCCAGCTAGCGACGCACACTGCAAAAGCGGTGGGACGGAAAAATGGATCACTTTTATCGAATCATCAATCATGCGTAATAAAATAATAATTAATGACGCAACCGTTTCTCGGTGATCACGATTTTCCGATCGACGATGCGTGTGACAAGTTCGTACTTCCTACAACAGTATCAAAAAAGAAACGAAAATACTGAAGGGCCTCCAAACGCAACATATCCGGCTACAGTACCGGCGTTACAGCGCGCAATGGTGTGGCGTATACAGTATGTGCTGTTACACAGAGAGCTATGCAAAATGCCACTTACTAGCATATCCTGCGTGAACCGTATAGCGATCGAGCGATTTTGGATCGATATTGCAATGATGTTAGCGATTGGTGACAAGATGATCATTTTAAACACGTCGAAGCATTTATAATACGAGAATAACAGTCGCCGGACATGTCCGGAGGATGTCGTCCGCTGAAAAATTATACTCGCGACGATGTAGTATTTCATTCTTTACAGCCACACCATACTGCCAACACAATCAATGGGCTTGGAAAGCAGTCTACATGCGCTGATGTATAGAGAATGACCGAAAGAGAGTTGCATAAAAAAGCCCTATCCAAAAGGGGTATAGCAACAGCAAAGCGGAAAGAAATACCGACCGAAGAAAGTATAAAAAACCAAACTGGTTGTACTTGTCACGCTATTGTGATCTCCAGCTAGCGACGGTGTGATAAAACTACACGGATTTATGCTGTGTTCACCACCGTCGGCAGTATACCTTTGCACAGGTTTGCTGCTTCATTGCACCCCATCGAATGTTGAGCTGGAGTGTATAACATCAACATCATTTTAAGATGAATGGCCACCGGCACCAAGCTCCGGTGCAAGGTCGAAATCGCTCGGCGATATGTTCGGTACATGGCACATTTTGCAATTTCATAGTGCATTGTGTTCCTTATTGTTACGCTACAAGGCTTACTCAGCAGTTATGCTAGAATATGTCATACAGTGTTGTTAACATGTATGATCTTTGCTGTACATAAATGTGCCTGATTACAAGCACCACTAGAAATATTAGCACACATATTATAGTAAATGGTTAAATATTAAAGATAGTATCTCAAACGGAACACAATGTTTTAGTTTTAATTGTATTTACAGTAGTTGCCAACAATAATTTCGCTATAACGACTCAAACGCACTATACATTCATCGCAACCACTCAACAAAGATGCACCTAGAGCAACTATTTTTTTCAAGCTGCCAATATGTGCTTTGTTAGCTTACAACCCTTGCTTCTGAATGTGCATATTGAAAGCGAATGAAAGAAACCGTTTCGTTACCCGTCGTTTTATTAATCGCTTCTTCTGTTCAGCTTGTGTTGACTGTAGTAATTATCCCTATGAACTGATTTATTATTATCAACAACAGCTTCATTTCCATTTGCTCCAAGAATTATTTCCATCGTTTTACTAAATAGAAATTTACTATCGATTTGCAAGATATTGACATCTTTGATGTAAGGACCTACTTGGTCATTCCTACCACGTTAACGACTTTCTAGACTAACTTTTGCTTTCGTTTCTGATTAGTTATTCTTCAATTTTACCATTTTCCCCCAACCAGTAAGTTTAACTACCGTTGCTGGTTAGTGGAAAATGCAATCTTATTTTCCAGTTAGAATATGTTTTGATATTTTTTTCTTTGACATATTACTGGATCATTCAGAATATATTCTAACAATTCGTCAAAGCATGCAATTAACTAATATTATTGAGTGTTTCAATTTGCATTTGGATGAACAGTGCCTAATTGCCCATGTATGCGTGAATTAAATTTTATAACCTTTTTCAATTTATTAATGCATCAAAGGAGAAACGGTTTCGTAATTAGTAGCATATTGATATGTATTCGTCACTTGGTCTATGCGTACTGTCTACAATATATGAGCAGACGTGCTGTAAAACTGCGATCAAATTTCCCTTCATCTGACTTGACAAATTATTCTTTTACTTTTAGCATTTTGTTGCATATAGAGCAGTAGTCGTAGATCCGGAGCATTTTCCCGTCATGGTGACTAACAATTATTAAAAGGTAAGGGTGAGGTGATAAATTATTTCGCCTTTCAGTATGCTGTATGCCTCACTCCGCTATGTGCACGCCAACCCTCTTCCCATGACGTTCGAAATATCTTCATGTATGGAATTGAAATCCGGATTGAAACAGGAAGTTGAACACTGGCGACTGCAGTGCCGGGAACACCATCTTTGCACTTAGGAGTACATATTTTGCACGACATTATTTTACGGCCAATCCGGTTGTCCGCTGGACCGCTAATGGTTTGATCGTACTATCGGGTCTGAATGGACACCGGCTGAATCGGTATACCGTCGATGGCTTGCGACCAAGATGTCATTGATAGCCACGGGAGAGGTTTGAGAAAATGCAAAGAGGTTTCCGATAATCGTGGTATATACCCGTATATACATGGTACCAAGTACCAACATGATAAAACTTGACAGACGCTACGAAAAAAAAACAGCCGGCATACTTTCGTATTTCTCGTACTCATCAGTTAACAGCAACGCACGGAAACCTTTAATGGCCAAAACCAAACCTGATCGGATGGAAAGCAGTGGTTCGTTCGACTTCCTTATCAACCCTGGTTTGGGCCAGAAGGATTCGATGGTTAGGATTCGTAGTTTGGATCGTAGTTTAGACTCGATACTACAAAAATGTTATTTAAATACTGAACAAACAAACAATTATACGATAAACTAAACAAATGCATACCCAAATATTGTTTTACAAGCCTCTCTACCTTATACCATGCTGACTATAACATTTTGTTTTAGGTAACTGCCGCACTTTTTCTTTGAGGTCCAATTAAAATGGTCGTTTTCAAAACAAAGTGCTTTGTTCGGAGACAAACAAACCAAAATTGATCCGAACAGGCTATGCGACACTACTCTGGTGTGGCCTAGATTGCATAACATCCCGCCACCCGTAAGTCATTTGATTGTGGATTGTCAACCATCCAATCAAAAGCTTAACCCAGTGGACATCGGTGTGCTTTCTTTTTCTCTCGCTCTAGCGCCACTGCTTACGACCTTTTCTCCCACTGCATCGCCCAGCAAGCCGAGCTCCACGGGGGTGAGAAAGCGTACGGTGCTTTCTTTCGCATGAATTTTAATGATCCTTATTACCGAAACGAAAGGCTCCGCCAAAATCGATTACGACTTTTCACTCTCACTTTCCGAGGCGCCTCGAAAATGTGGTACGAAACATAAGACAGAGCAGATTAGCAGATTGGTTCATTTCGCTACGACATTCGGAAGTTTATGTTGACGATGATCTTCGCTTCGTGATTCGCTTTCCGATCCCATTGCCTTGCGGATCGTAAGTTGTTTAATATAGCCCCGATGTATGCTTCAGGATGACGATGCAAAAGAAAGAAAAAAACTAGTTCTACTTGCGTGAAATTTTGAATTTGACATAATTTGCTTCGTAGCAAATGATTTGATATTTTATGTTGGAAATAATCATAATAAGCTCACCTGAAATAAGCTTCGCTACTAAACTGTTTCAATGTTTAATCAAAAAATCAAGCACTGTCAGAAACTTCCGTAACATCGCCTTCTGTTTTCTCGTAAGCTAGCCCCCGGCGTAAAAGGACTTACAGCAAGCGGAACTTGCATTTCGTTCGACGATTACGATCCAGTGTCATGTATGTTTACAAAAAAGGGACAAACCAAAATCACTGCAAGGCATAAAAGAGAAGAAAAACCTCGCTCGTTGAAAACAGAAGGAGCCTTAACCATACTGGGAAGCACACACCTTCACGACTTCCCATGTTCCGGGGATAAAGTCGGGCTAACTATGAGTGCAAGCGATTCTTTTCCAGACTTCGTTACGTCTTCAAATGGATCGATTGTGTAATCACACGAGTCAGACTACATCTTAAGCCTGCGGTTAAAATCAGATGGACCATGTGATTAAAAGCAACAGTTGTGCCCTTCGGTTGTGTTTTACGGGAATCAAGTATAATAAATGTGTAATAAATACACAGCAGTTGTTTGGAATATTTTCTTTCAGCAGATGATTATTTACATTTTATATTATTAACATTACTGTTGAATCGGCAGAAAAATAAGTAACTGGTGGCAGAAAAATCATAACTATGATCTTTACAATATTTATTACACTGCCACAAACTTTGCAATATCTATGGTATGATCTACATAGTTTTATCGTGAAAAATTAGTGCAAGCGCTATTCCCCATTTTGTTTCGTTCGAAAACCATTTGATTAATGATACTGTTCTGTTTCTATTTTTTTATATCAATAACCAGTTTTGGTCTCCACTGGGGTTCAAAATGTTCGTGATTTATTTATTTCTCTCTGCCAAAGATAGCCAATTCCAGGTACGGATGATCTATTCCATGTCAGCCCATTTTGGATTCGTTTATTTTGCAGCTATGAACAGTTTTATTAAGTGCTCTGTTTGATTTGCACACAAAAATCGGTGGTATGTATTGTGCCGAACATGCCACGCTTGAATTTTCTCACAACAACACGTCCGGAAAAATGCAGTCGTTCATCCATCAAAGTAGTTCAGCGAGTTTGGGCTACGCAGGCAAAATATTACGTGATAGTAATTGCTGATACCACGCGAGCAATTTGCTTGAAAGTTAACATTCCACCCAGCGTGTCATGGGCTGTCTCGACAGCACTTACTTCCTTCTTCCCAGGAAGTATAGATATAGTTCGTATATAGAAACATGTAATCGGGTGGATGAATATAAAAAAAAAGTAAGACAACTGAAGGCGCTGGGAGCGATTGCATGACGAACAGCTTATCGAAAAGAAACCAATGTCCTTTAATGGAATGAAAACCTTGTAGAGTTAAACGAGCAGACGAAAACAAAGATGGTAGGAGTATATAGAACTGGTTGCTGGATGAGTTTTCGTACTACAACGTAGTATTGAAAATGTAAATGTTCATAAGTGTTTCAACATTAAAATTTTACCGCAATCTCAATGATTACGATGTAAACAAATTATTAAGAAAAAATTTAAATAAACAAAATTATTGACCGCACGAGGTACTCAAAAAACGTAAAAACTTATGCTTCGTTTTGCACTAAGCGTGAAGTAACAGTAAGATCATCGTAACGTTTTATTTTTAAAATAAAAGGAATAGTTCCCAAAATAGCCATAAGTGAGTTTCGGTAACGTTGCAAAATATAGCACATATGCTTATAAATCTTGATTGTTTTTTTTTTAATAGTGCGTTTTGATTTTCGCCTTGGACAAAATTGAAACGTTGAAAGTACATGCAGGTAAAATTAAGATCTTTGCTTTAAGTTGTTGGGCTTCTGTTGTTGAACTGTAATCGAGCGCAGCCATCCCTAATATACTGCATTACACCGTTTTGTAAAATCAACAAAACAACAAAATTCTCTGCTTTTGATCCTAAAGAAGATGTTGTAACCTAGTGCCTAAAGAACGAATACCGATTAATTAGAAATACATAAAAACGAAAAAAAACACTCGAAAAAACATGATCCAAATAACTATTTTCTTACTGAACCTGTATGAGGTCATTTATTTGCAACCTTCACCATTTGAAGTAACTGTCAATCACAGAACACTGACGCGCCGAGCCACACCATTGCGTTTCTACTAATGGTGGACATTCCAGTCCACCAAGACGCTGAATTTGCAGGACGCTGCGCGTGCGGTTTCGTTTTCCAAGCCCACATGTCTTGCTGCAAGGACTCCAATCGGACCACGCACTGACCCGACAGTCGTTGTCCGGCGTGCTTTCGTCACCAACAGTGTTCAATAGTACCGGGTCACCACTCAACGATTGTTGATTGAGTTTCTTCAGCAATTTCGTGCGCTGTTTGTACTTGAGTTTCTTCACCTTCTTGTGCACGTTGTTGTGATTATCGTATTCTTTAATCTGCGAAGAAGTAATACAATGACAATGGTTCAGCCGTTCGCCGTCTCGCAAAAGATCGTTGCGACGCGCTTACCTTGGTGAATGTAACATGAGCAATCGGTGGAAGATGTTTGATTTCCGGATAGAAAAAACTGCTAGCGAAATGGAGCGGGTACCGCGCCGTTATCCGTTGCACCAAACCGCGGGGATTCGTTGGCCACTTTGGTGAGGTAAAAGTGAGCCCGCTGCTGGTGCCTGCGTCAAGGGGATGAAGTGGAATCGTTACCTTTTCCAGCCAGCGCCCTCTCGTACACAGCTATCGGTAGAGCATTTTAGTTATGTTATTGCAATAATATATTTCAACGATCGCAACGCAACCATCAACCCACGTTAAATGAATCCAGCCCTATGAACCAATCCGGTGAGGGAACTATCTTCGTCATAAACGACACGCTCGTATGTTTTCCATCGGCGAAGAAGGTTGCTTCGCTTTCGCCCTTGCCCTTGCGGATCTTGGGTAGTCGGAATTCGTCGAACAAAACGTCTTGCTGCAGTGCCAACGATTCATCCAACGCAGCAACTTGACCCGTTTCAGCAAAAGTTCCCACCGGGTCCGGAGCGGGATGCTCCAACTGGAACAGTCGAAAGCTGTCGTTATGCGTTTGACCTGATCGTTCGGAGGGAAATAGTAGACAGAAAAACGAATAAACGTTTTGACAAGTTATGGGCAGTGTTATGAAATGAACCACATTTCTGCGCAACAGTCCGTCTAAACTTAGCACAGAATGAACTCAAATAAAAACATCCATAAACTCTACTGATTCATCTGCACCGCTTGTGGCATTTTTCACAACACCGCTGCTGTATTACTAGACACAATATAGCAAAATGCAATATCGCGTTCCCTGGCTGATCGCATTAGTGAAAAAAGAGCATACCAACGGCCATGCAATAACACTCAAAACACGATTAACATAACAGACGCATTCTTCGCATCTACTAATTACGGATTTTTCAACGTCATTGTTCATAATTAATTGTTCAAAGCTGTTTAACCATGGCAACACTCGTTTACCGATGGCACCGAGTAAACTGAAATGGAAAAGATCTATCATCGACATACGACAGTGGATGTGTAAACTTGTTGAATATTATCAAAAATGGTTAAAATACGTATAATAGATAAACCAGGAAGTAAGCTTCATTTTTCGAAAGAGTTTTTATAACACATACAATTTGAGCGATTTTCATATACTTTTCCATGTTATGTCATTATTTTGATTAATTATTGTTATCCAACTTGATTAAGTGAAATGATTTTACTTAGGGTAATAGATAATGGAGGAATGTGATAATGTTATAATAATGCATTTCTACCACATCGGCCTACATGCAAAGAATACCAATGATTACGATGAACGCACTCGAACGTTGGTACTTACCGAACGTCATGCTCCAGTGTGGTGGAGGCCTAAATTCTGGATAATGCTTCGGGAACAGTTTTTTCGACCAGCTGGTGACTAGCTTGATGCGATAGAAAACGAGCACCCCAGACTGGCGACAACTTTCTTCGGAGAAAACGGTGCCCCTTGTGGGATTGCTGGCAACCGCCACCACCGCCAGCTGCACGAATATGGCCACCAACGAGAGCAAGTGGACCAGTTTGATGTGCATCATTTTTGTTATTTGTTTTAGTTTACTTCAGCTCAACTACTACTCCCCCCGATCACGACGGTAGTGACCAGCCAGACACGACTAACGCCAATCGAATACCGGAATACGATTGACTCTGGGAGACGCAATCCGGATCCACACTTCAGTTGCTAAACCGCCGACGGTAGGTGTGTCGTGCACTCTAGATGGGTTTTAGAGAAACACGGGAACACGCAACAAACACACAGGTCACGGCTGGATAAAAACAGATAGACTCGTTTTCACCTTTCGTGCTCGACGAATATAATGAATGTGTTGGGTCGCGAAACGATCAACCACTTCCAGCAATCGTCGATAGAGCAATCAATCACTTCCACCACGCTGCTAAACGTTCGGCCGCACCTTTGCCGATCCGTATCGTGGCGCCAAGGAGCAGCGGAGGAGCTGATGTTTCAACAAACTGGCCCGATCAATACCTCAAACCAATTTACCGAGACCACATTCACGGTAAGAGCGATTTTATTCACTCCAAACTCGCCACACTACCGCTGCTGCGATAGCCGTCTGTTCGGATCTCCACCGGCGGATCGCAAAACCAAAATTCTATCCGGCACGCACAAAATCCACCGAAAGACTGATTCATCAACCGACCAGTCTGGTTCACAACAGGTCGCACTTTTCAACGGGGGAAACAAAATCCTTTTACCAACATCCTCCCACCCCACCATCACCACCAAGTGCGTGGTACGACGGTCTAAACCCATAAGGTACGGTACGTTATTTATAAACCATCTGCACAACTTTTATTCTTCCCCATCGAGCACGAGCATCTCTTTTCTTCAAACAGGGTTTTGCTTGTTGGGGCGATCGTGATGATGGCATGTGTGATACTTCTGACTAGCCGCAAAAGACGCGCTGGCGCGGCTGAATGTCTTGCTCGATCATCTAGCAGCAGGGGACGGCAAATTGGGGCTGGGTGTTGTGATTTGATTTGTGGACTGCAGTTACCGTCGGTTTTAACGGCGGACTCAGTCTACCTGCCTTTATCACTCACTATACGTTGACGTAATTACTGTGCTGCGGGATTTTTTTTTATTACGCGAATCTTAAACTTAATAAAGAAGTATATCTGCTTTGTCATAGCTATGCCTAAAAATTGTGATATAACTGTGAATCTTCAAAAGAGCAAAGAATCTTAACGAGTTTACATTGATTGATGATTGTTTATCGTTTCGGTCAGACATATTGCACTTAGCGTGCTAGTAAATCTCACAAATAGGCGTCGGGTGCAGTTGTGATTCTCTCGGTCGCCTGCGGAGCATTGGGTCGTACACCAACGCACTAAGTCAGACTGGATGACATCGATAATAGCTTGAATACCATGAACGTCCGTATACTGAATATCACGTCGCTGTGCTGTTGTAGGTCTGAAATGTGCGTCAGTAGCTGATTAATTAATCGCAGGATATTTCGTCTTGAAAACCAGCACTGCAAGTTCACAAACCCCTTTCACAAATTATTGCCTTTTTTGTTCTTCTGTATCATTTTTCTCTCTTTTATGTAGATATGTTTATGCTATGTTGTTAATCGTAGCCAGGTTAGTTTTATTAACCTCAAGACGTATCGTTTTATGCTCGATTAACCATTGCATACATTTTATTATCTTATCGTAGAGATATTTTTGCAACTCTCATTTGTAGGGGCAAGTGGTAGGGGCAAAGGGTAGGGGCAAGTGGTGCAAACCTTTGTAGGGGCAAGTGGTGGCACTTCATGAATAAATGAATGAGACAATGAATAAATGATTGTTCAAAATGTTTACTCATACACGATTTTTACTTTGACGCTCATTTTTATGTACATTATTTGTCGATCATATTTTCTAGCTCAACTCAAAATCTGTCCTATTATGTGGTGAATAGTTAAGCTGGTTCGAATCTGAAGATGGAACTCGCTTATAACTAGTGATGTTCAACCCATCAGACTTTTCAGGCTAGTTGAATCCTAAATTACGAATGTTTCGTCACATTTGTCTACGAAACCCATTCGAGTCTTCCTACACGTTTATTAGTTGAAGATTCAAAACAATACAAGTTGCATCCCATATCGATACACCGTCGTGCTTAATGGTTTCCGCTCACTAAATGGTCTCCTAAATCTGACTTAGGCTTCCTTTAACATAAATTTCGACATCTGCGCGAGAGGCTCAGTGACCAAAAGGGTATGCAAATTATTATAAACCCCCTGCTCACACCTTCTGGCGTGTGATCACATATCGTCAGGATCGAACACAATCGGATCGCAGCAAAACGAGCACTGGTACAACAAATTAGTTTGTTTTATACGAGGACCGCGACAACTTTAAGATCTTGCTTATTTTATCCCCAACGCGTATGTAGCGAAGGCAGATGAGGCCCCTTCCGCTGCCCCGTGCAATTAACGTGTCGGAATATCAACGTGGGTCTGTGCATGGAAGGATGTGTGCTTAACTGTGGAGTCGAGTCGAGTAAATTGATTGAGCCAATAAATAAATCGTTTCCTAACAGAGAAACGAGAACCGCTAAAGAGTGGTGGCTGAGTGACAGTGGTCGAGTGATAGTAGGATAATATTTCAGACATTAGCATTTATATAGTGTCATTTATCTAGCCGTCCGCGATAGGCCCGTCATTGAGGATCACAAAGAGAAGCATTCGCGCAGGAATGAATGGGTTTCAATTTAATTCTGTTCCCCGCTTACATGTGGAAATCGATCGTTTTCGGTCCACAAAATGCGTAAACCAGTGACGCATCATTGGTTCATAAAATCAATCATTTCAAACATGGTTGGTGGACCATTGACTTTTTCTAGCGTGTTTTAAATCATGAATTGATGATGATACATGATGATTGATGAAACATTTGCTATTCCTAGCGTTTTTTTTTAAATCATGTTGATATAAATAATTTAATTCTTTTATAGTTAATACATACTGCCCAGATGATTTTTGAGGATAAAAAATATTGCTAAATTTTATTGTTACTTTTCAACCTTCCAACACTCACGACAGTGTTAAGATTTTATTGTGTTAATGACAGTATTCAAGCGCCCAAAGCTGCTCATTTAATCATTTTAATGACCCTCACTGATGTCACTTATAAATCATGCGTAAAATATCAGCGTTAAGTTTCATCCTTGAATTGGTAGGAATGAAACAATATGCAAACTTAAACAAACACCCATTACTTATACCAACACCCCCGGCCATAACGACAAATAAGATAGGGCTCACACATTTAGCACTGCACTTAATATCTATCATCGCCGTTAATGATCGCCTCCACACAATTCTATCGCAAAATGCGTATAAAATAGTATTCACCACCCCCCACGTCCGCATAGCCCGTTTCGCAAACATGGGTTCCGTATTGTTTTGAGACCATAATTGGTTCATAAGATTAATGGGATAAACTGCACTTTTAGGAATTTCGCCAGAGAAAT
>JXXA01001358.1:0-14613 GCA_000956255.1 Anopheles punctulatus | reverse complement strand
CATATTCTTGACCGGTTATCTTGTCTTCTCTTGCTACCAATATTGTTCAATAATCAATAATATCAGTAATTTACAATTTTTTCTCCTGATCAAGCCCTTTTGTTGGTTCCACTTAAAGTGGTTAATTTGCATTGGAGTCAAATTAAATCCATTTTAAAAGCAGAGTATGTGAGCTTCACAAAAAATATAGAACTGTTAAAAACGGGTGATTTAAATTTCACCCTTGCGCTTATGCATCTCACATACGTTGTGTGCAAGCGACTTGTACGTACAATAGACTTATAGCGCTCACCTCCATCTATACGCATCTTGGAGCTTTGATGTGACAGCAGTTTGACACATGGAATTGTGAAGAATTTTTTTTTGCAAAAGGTGCCAAGGAAAAAGTGCTCCGTACGTGTGCTCCGTTTGCTCGGGAAATCCGTTTTTGCTGCTACCCGGTGCTCTCCCCGCAGAAGTTACGCGCCTCGACGATGCTGACCAATCTGGCCAAGCTGTCCGCCGTCCGCGGTGTGTCGCAGACCGTTACCAACGGGCTGAAACCGGCCGTCGTCGGTGTGGCGAAGGCGGATACCAAATCTGCGTCCGCTGCAGGTCAGATTCCCATCATTTCCGCCACGACCACGGCTGGTCTGCCGAGCAGCAATATTCGGGTGGTGTCTGGCGTTACAGGTTAATACTTTTTACGTGCATTACTCGCCAGATTAGACAAAGTGGCCGTCCCGTGCAATGTGGGATCAACTAGAATCATGTTGCATAATTGTTCAGACGAAGAAGGACGACGACGACACACGGGCCGTCGCTTTTGACAGTTCCGCACGGGGAGCGAAGCGTTCGGGAAAAACAAAAATCACTGCGAAATCTTACGTTATGTAATGCAATAGCCACTCAACGGGAAAAACAATCGCCACAAAACGATCAAAAATGGGTTATAGTGAAGAAAATACCCCTTAGTAGCCAAATCAAGTACCACTTTTTCGAAATATCTCATCATAATCTTGATTTGGGAAGCAGACACCTGCCAATCCTCCACGCAAAATGAAAAGCGCAAACATCAAAACAAACGAATGAAAAGCTCCTCTACGAAACTGTCAAAGCACTCTCGGATCGATTGGAGATGAATTGAAGATGCAGATTTCGCTAATGAAACCTTTTATCCTTCGGGTTATTTTTTCTACATTACAGGAGCAACACAAATCCGATGCGCCCATACCGATATCCGCGTACCGGACTTCTCCGACTACCGTCGCGAGCAGGTCAAGCGCCCGAACGCACGTAACGACAGTGCCGATGACCGTGCCGCCTTCACGTACCTGCTGGTTGGAGGTAAAGTCTCATGGCGATTGGGCTTGAAAGACCAAACATCGTTAATCATGTCGCCCATCACGCCCTAACTATTGCAGGTGCCGCCGTATCGACCGCGTACGTCGCCAAGTCGCTCGTTTCCACGTTCGTGTCGTCGATGAGCGCGTCGGCCGATGTGTTGGCCATGTCCAAGATCGAAATCAAGCTGGCCGACATCCCGGAGGGCAAGTCGATGACATTCAAGTGGCGCGGTAAGCCACTGTTCATCCGCCACCGTACGGCCCAGGAAATCGATGCGGAACAGTCGGTCGCGGTCGCTACCCTGCGTGATCCCCAGAACGATGCGGTAAGTGTTTTCAGTGTCGGTCAGCAATAGTTTGCTCTGATTTGTACCGCTAACGCCGAACCACTTCAAACAGGAACGAGTGCAGAAGCCCGAATGGCTCGTCGTGATCGGTGTGTGCACGCATCTTGGTTGCGTGCCAATTGCCAACGCTGGTGATTTCGGTGGCTACTACTGTCCGTGCCACGGTTCCCACTACGACGCATCCGGCCGTATCCGCAAGGGTCCGGCTCCGCTCAACCTGGAAGTGCCGTACTACGAATTCCCCGAGGACGGTCTGCTGGTTGTCGGTTAAAAACCTTCCCACCATCCCACGCCCTCGTTAAGTTCCCCCCGAGATAGCAAAACCTCCAACAGAAGCTAACTAGTAGTGAAGAGTGTATCAATCGCAGAACGACCTGGCATGAGGCAAGAACGCTGAACAAACAACCCCGCGTTCATGCGTATGCGTATGTATGTGTGTGTGTAAGTATTTGCATCTTCAATCCGACCCGACGACCGAAACACTCAGTTCCCGCAGGCAGCAACAGCAGAGACACACTCGCAACCAAAACCAACTTACCGCTAGTAGAACAATTAAAGCCGACTGGGTAATAAATTGATTGGTAAAATGTTACCAAATTAATGTGTAAAGAAAATCCGAAAAAACACACATTTTAAATTTCATATGTTTCACTATGTTTCAGCTTGGTCGCTTCAGAATCGCTGAATATCATGGATTGTTACACGATTATTCAAAGAACTTTTTTATTTGTCACAAATGTTGTTCTCTTACACATTAATAAAACTTCTGAATCACACTCTACCATGAGAGACATCCTTTTTGATTTCCATTTGAACACGGGCTTCCTGTTTCCTCCGGGGTGTTGGAGTTCTACTCTTGGAAATACAACTCACCGTTAAACTCGATGCAATGTTAGTCCGACGCAATGGCCAAATGTCCGAGGTCTCCTTGCGCCGCATCGCGCAGCAACGGCACCAGCACCGTTCTGTACAGCTCATGCTGCTCGCCGTGCGTGACGCGCAAAATTTTTCCCGCCTGTTGTAAATTTTGCAGTGCTTGCGCAAACTGGCACTGGTAGAGCTGCAGCTTGCCGACCTTCAGATACGTTAGCCCCAGCAGCGGATGCACCGGACTGTAGTACTGCCGGAAGCCGTCGAGCAGCAGCAGACCGTACCCTGTGGCCTCGGACCATTTTTCCATGTTCAGTGCGCTTTCCATTGCGTTTTCGAGCGTTTTGATCCGGTGCACGTTGTACTGGTGGAGGACATTTTCCTGCCTCTGAAGGCACAGTCGCGAAACGTCCAGATCTGTGGCTTGTTGTTGGGGAGGGAAAGCAAATTCGATTACCGTCGGAGGAGGTATTTTCCGGAGCCACAATTGAGCCTAACTTACATGCAACGTTCTTCATGCGCGCTAGATGTTCTCTCGTGAAGTTGCTGATATCGTTGAACATGTCCCGATCGGCTGCGGTGATCGGAGTCTTGCACACCGGACACTGATCCAGATCGGGATCACTCATATCGAGCGATTCCGGACAACCGGCCTTCGGACAGGCGGCTCCATTCATGCGCTTCGGCTCTTCAACATCTCGGCAGCGTTCGCATTCGCACCGGAAGTAGTAACGCTCGGACAGTTGCTCTCGCCGCACATCAGTCGCGTCGATCAGATCGATGTAGGAAATGAAAAGTTTGCTAAAATCCAGCTCCTGCTCGGGAAAGTCTTCCAGCAGCCGCATTTTGAGCGTTTCCCCGTCGAATGAAACCATCACGTTCGGGCGACAGCTGTGATCGATGATGGACGCACCGATGTACATGCCCGTCCCGATGGTGCTCATTTCGCTGTCCAGGATGTTGAACGTATTGATGCACATCTGAATGTTGCACAAAAAGGCGGTTAAACATGGGCTTTAGTTAATCTAACACACTTACACACCTTGCCATATATCCGCAGCAGCTCCACTTTGCTCGGCATCGCAGCCTGATCTAGCAACCGTTGCAGGACAACATACAGCGTACCGAAGTGTTCCATTCGCCTGCCATCCTGGCGAATGTTTTCTTCATCTGCCCATCAAATCGACAGAGACAATTAGCATAAAATTAGCATACCTTCGTGTACGAATGACTCAAGAGGAAACCAAAAAAAAAACAACCAACATGCACAACCGAAAGTGTGTTCAGACGGTGGTATGCAACGTTTCACTTTCCGCGATCGGTTGCCAACAACTGAGATGCAACTTGTTGGGTGTGTGAAAAAAGTGTGAAGTAATGCCATTAACATAAAAAACGGGCAGTGGTATGAGTATAACCTATAAAACTAGTCAAAAAGCACAAATAGCACAAACTAACAAGCCATCATCAGGCTTAGGACTGTGTTACATATATGAATTAGAGGTTGCTTTGAAATTAAACGTAACAGAAGGAAAATGAAAACGGATATTGCAGAATCGTTCGATGTTACGGTACGAGGTAAAGAAAAACATGTTAGCGACTAGCTCTTAATAGCTTTCGACGTGTATGCACCACATAAACTACCTAGCTTCATGTTCCGAAGGAATCAAACATTCGCACTGTGAACGATATATGAATGGTTGCTAGCGAAGGGATTGCAATGAAATGTGAAAAAGCTAAAAATCGTAATAGCAAAAAAAATCAGCGAAAACGATGTGGAAGAAATATGCAAAGAGTGACAAGAGATGAAACGGAAGAACTTACGGGGCATAAGATCGTTGAACTTTCGGTAGCGTCGCGAGGTATAGTAACCCTTGTAGGTATCACCACCTTTTAGCAACCGTCGCACAATCCTCGCAATCATTAGAGCCGCCGACGGAACGATTAATCCCGGTGGGAGGGCTTTTAGTTTTTCACACTCCTCTTTATGATCTGGCCACGCTTCTTTCTGGCAGGAACGGCCACAGTACCGCAGGTACAAGCAGCTGGAACATTTCATCACTTTCGTCCTAGACGCACAGCGAAAACAAAAGGTGCTCAGTATGAGAAACAATCAAATGTAGACCACAAAAACTCACTCCTTGAAGCATCGATCGCATCGCGAATCGCGGTAGCGAGGATCCAGCACGCAAGCGAAGGGCTTCTCCTGTAGAATTACGTCCCCACGACGATGAATTAACTTCTTCATGGCGCGCGCTCTCACACAACACTTCTAACGAGCCGGAAACACAACGTACGGGTTAATACGCAACCGGTGTCACCTTTTTACGAACGCTCTACTATGTGCCAGGCCCGTTTTTGCAGGCCCCGTGGTTGTGGTTTGCTTTTTTAAAAATAACGTTGCCGAACCGCCGCGTCACTGTTGGTCGGGTTGTGAGGGGCGAAAGTGCTGGAAGCAAACGTAAATATAAGCCACTGAAAACAGGTAGTGTTTTTTTTCTCTCTCCTCAATTAGTTGTGTTGTGTCTTGCTGTGGGATAGACAGAACGGGATGCGTAAATATAACATACCTATCGAGGAGAATGGGGTATATTTTTAGCCATAGACCGTTTTTTTACTGCAGCAACGAAGATGCATAGCATAACGAGTGCGGTCTATTCGGGAGCAGGCCTTTTATCTTTTTTTACCGGTCGAAAGCTAACCGCTAAGCTGAATTAGCCAATCAAAGCAAAATTTCGATCCCTAAAGAAACCAGCGGATTGCAGTGATCAATGCACGGGAATAATTTTCAGACTTTCACGGGAGTTTGAGCAAACTAAAACGAATTTCTGTGTTTTGTAAGTTATTATCCACAAACCAAATGCGTTTGTTTTGATTTGAAAACTGTCAATTGCCCATAACAAAAGAACTCGCGTTTATACTGGATAGTATAGAAGGTCAACTATTATAAATCGTTTAAAATTTGCAATATTTTATAAATGCTTTGCTTATTATTAGTTATTGTCAAACAAATCGAATAGATGTAACATTCACATTTATATATGTAGGATTGCCAATATACAACCAAGGATACTTCGCAACGTGGTTGTATGAACCTTGTGCTCTTAATGGCGCGCAATTTTTGTTGTATTTTGTCTGCAGGAGGGCTGCGTAGAACTCGTGAGCACTTTGTGTAGTTAATTGTTTCAAAGCAAAGGAATATGGATAATTATCCTCAAGATTATCTGTTTCACGACGAAGGACCTCTCGAAGACGAAAACGATGGTGTTATTTTATCCGATGACGACGTACAAGACGACGGGAACGATGACCAGCCTGGCACATCCGCTCAACCTGTGCCCGTGAAAGTGGAAGCTAAGAAGAAAGTTGTCCGTAATCCTCAGAATCTCCTGAACGAGGCGAAACTCTGTGGGCCGCGTGGCATTTCCGCCCTGCACGAGCACTTCAAGGATTTCAAGTTTCGTGGTAAAGGACACGAAGCGTCCGATCTCGACCGGATGATGCGTCGTTACGTGCACTGGGCCCATCGATTGTATCCAAAGTTCCATTTTGACGATTGTGTCGCCAAAATTCAAAAGCTAGGCACCAAAAAGACCGTCCAGCAATATATGAACAGCTACCGCTCGGGCAACTTGCAAAGGCAACAGGAGGGAGAAACCGACCGGGAAGGGATTCGATCGGACAGCGAAGAGGAAGCGGACGGTGTGGAACGTTTAAACCAATCACTCGATCCACTGGACAGTATGCTGGACGAACAGATTGCCCTATCAAAGCGCGGGCGCAACTCATCACACGCGAACACATCCGGCATCGGGAACCTATCCGGAGCGGACACCACGTTCGATGCGATGCGGCAAACGGCTTCCGATGGTGTCAGCGCGCAGCACGCCAATGCGCTGAAGGATGTCCAGCAGGTTGCCAAATCACCTCCTGTGAACGATGAAATTCGTGCAAAAATCGAAGCAAATCGGCAACGTGCTTTGGAGCTCCGTCGTGCGCGCATGCTGTTGAGCCAATCGCAAAACGTGGACAACAGGGAAAATAATACTGACGGTGTAGTTTAGTTGCGGGGAAGGGAACATAGTGTTAAGTTCATTTATACAAGTAAAAGGATTATTGTTGATTCACAAATATAAGTGTCATTATCTTTTTTTTCGGAAAATTAAACTAATTGTATGATTCTTAATGTACATTTAAACGAGCTACACATCCTTCTCTCATGCCCTGAAACAGTTACCTTTGTTTATTGGTAGTTCAAGGTACTGTATCGTATCGTGTATTTAAAAACGATCGAATCCCAAGTTATGCATACCATTTAGGTTCAAATTAAAATGTTGAGAAGATAACTTTTAGAAAGACAATAATTGAGGAAAATAATAATTTAACCGGGTGAAAAAAAAACGCTCAAGAAACCCATTCGAATACGGCGGCTCATGGTTATATTTAACAGTTCACTCTCATCTATACATTTTCCATGATTTCTCTTGAGCGAGAAATACACTGCTTATACAAGAAGTATTAAAAGAGAACTTTATCCTTAATATAGAGATAAAAATAAACGTCCTTACAGTTACGCTACAAAACTTCCGTGGTCGTGACGCATCTACTAATCGGCAGCTTTCGCCTCGCTTTGGGCTGGTGTTGCCGCCGGTGCCTTGTCCACCTTTTCGCCAGCACCGTCCTTCTTCACCGGTGGCTCACCGTCGTCATCGGCGTTCGTATCACGCTTGCGCTTGTTACCGCCGGAGTGATTGTTGCGGTTGTTGTTGCCCCGGTTGCCTCGACCCTTGTTCTTTGCGTTGGCCTTTCGCTTTGCCTGCTCCTCGGCAATCTTCTTCAGGTACTCCGATTCCTTGTCGTCGACCAGCAGTTCGGCGGTTATCTCAACGTCGTCAATTTTTAGCTACACAAAATAGGGAAGAGTAAAATACATTAACACCAAGCTTTTTCGCACATTCCCATACAACACACACACACACACACATACCTTGTTGTCCGTCAGCTTCTCGAGCAATTGTTTGCCCGCATCGGCTTTGTTGAAGCGCACGTACCCGCGCTCATCGCCCTTCTGGAAATCGATGTAGGCGAACTCGAGCGTGTCATCGAGCGCCAGGATTGCGGCCTTGATAGATTCGCGCGTCGTTTCCTTACCGAAGCCCTCCAAAAATACGCAAGCACCCGTGGGCAGCTGCGCGAGCAGTGCATTGTTACCCTCCTCCTTCTTGCGCCGACGTTCCTCAATCTTATCCGCGCGCTGCTTGATCTCCTCCTTCTTCGCCTCGTAGTAATCGTTCTGCATCTTGCAGATAAGCTCCTTGCCCTTGTACTTGTACGGTCCCTGGGCCAGGAACTTCTCGCACTGTTCCTTGTTCACGAAGGTTACCAGCACGCTGCCCTTGAACAGGTACTTCTTCGTCGGCTTATCGTGATACTTGCGCATCACAATGTTCGTCACCCTCTCGTGCGGCTCGAAGAACTCCACCAGCTCATCCATGGTCGTACCGTGCTGGGGCGCAAATCCCTTCACGTACACGGTGCGTCCGTAAATCTCCTGTCGCAGCTGCTCGTTCATCTCCGGCAGCGGACGTTCCGGGTGCCGGCGCAGCTTCTCGCGATCCTCACTAATCTCGATCAGTCCCTCATCCGACTTGGCAATTGCGTCCACAATTACCTTTTTGTCCTCGCTTAGCGCCTTCAGACGTTTAAACGTCAGCAGAACGTCGAGCGGCACCCAACCGCCCTCCTCTTTGGCGATCTGATCCTTCATGAACTTGTCCTTGGCCAAGTTGGCGTCACCGAAGTAGTACTCCAGCTGGCGGATGATTGCCGCCTCCGTCTTCGACACGGTTTCAGTGTTTTCGGTGTTCTCCTCCGGCTTGCCAGCCGATTGTACCTCCGTTTCGGTCATGACGCAGCTAGCGCAAAGTGGGGTATGGGTGAAAATGTTAGGTTAGAACGCTCTTGCCGGTTTCTCGTAACTTCACACGAAACATGTAATGCCCTCGTTGGATAGCTTCAACTTAAAGCACGCTTCACATGTTTAACACGTTCAACTCCCTGGAAAACTTACCTGTTGTTAGAAAATCGAAAGTATAGATGCTCAAATTCTGCACGTGCGACTTCCCGGGTAGCGACAACAAGGCGAAAAGGTGTGTTTGTGTGTGCGGTTCAGAACACGTTGAAAAGTGACACTTCGTAACAAGGTAGCTAGCGCAAAAATGCGAGTTTTGATGTTTTATAGGTTGTTTTTCTCCAACGTGCATTATTTCAAAATTTAAACACTCTATGTTTTTTATTCCATGCTTCTCATCTAAATATTTTATTCTGTTGAATTATTGGGACAAACTTTCGTTATGATTATAATCATAATTTGAATAGCAATAGTTTGTAATCACCTTGAGTAGAGAACTGCCAGAAGATTTCATCGGCTGTCAAATGCGAAAGCACATGGAGATGTTGTTTATCTTTCGCCAGTGTATAAGTGTCCCGTGAGGGTCTCTAAAATTATTGAAGTTTTAAACCATTTAAACTCAATATAGCGCAATGGATGAGGAAGGCGAAGCTTTGCTGAGTTCGGTAATGCTACCGAGCATTAAAAATCGCCAGAAAAAGCTGTGCCAGATCCAAAATAATGGAGCGGGGGCCCTCTACAAGCGAGGTATGCGTTTGGAGAAAAATTTGGTCTGCGATGCGTTCATTCATTCAATCAGCCTATCCTTTCGTTTCTAGAGGAAAACAACATCGGTGCCCGATTGATGGCCAAATGTGGTTGGTCTGTAGGTAAAGGTTTAGGAAAGGCCGAGGACGGGATAACCGTACCGATTCAGTTACGCTACAAAAACGACAACGAAGGAATGGGATTCGCTGGGGACAATGATGACCATTGGACGCAGCATGATGCGGGATTTAATGAGCTGCTGAAACGGTTGAACGGCGAGCAGGATCCGGATACGCCCGAAACCAAGACGCAGAACGATTCAAAAGTTTCACTACAATCACTCGAAGAACGCTCGAAAAAATCACGTGCCCGTGTACATTATAAGAAATTTACCCGCGGTAAAGATTTGAGCCAAGTGAACGAGAAAGATCTTGCCAACATTTTTGGCAAACGTACGCTATCGGAAGTGCATGAACCGAGTAAAAAAGAGCAAATCGATCCCACCAGCGATAATGATACGGAATCAGCTGCTCGGCCGGTTCTCGGTCTGTCGACCACTGTTGCGAGCCTGTCGATGAATGATTATTTCAAAGAAAAAATGGCGCAGAAAGGTTTATCACTCGCAGCTCCCGTGAAGTTGAGTGCGGAAACGAATGAAAATATCGACAAAAAAGAACCTGAGATAGAACATTCGGAGCATTCGGAGACTGTTTCGGACAAACCAGCGAAAAAATCTAAAAAACGGAAGATACAACAAGCGTATGAAGCTGATGAACTTATGCAGACTGAGGTTGAACCGGAGGAACAACAAACTGAAAAGGTTAAAAAGAAGAAAAAATCAAAGAAAACCGTGGTCGAAACTGAGCATGTTGCTCCTACGTCCAACGGTTTAACAGAGGAGCGGGAAGTGGTGACAGATGAAGGCGCAAAGAAACCGGTAAAGAAAAAAATCAAATCGAAATCATTAGCTGCTCAGGAGGAGGAAGCTGAAATTGCTACCAACGGTCAACCTGCCGACGTACCGGAAGAATCTGCACCAAGTAAAAAGAAGAAGAAAAAGTCGAAGAAAAATAAATCATCCGATGACGCCGAGGCCAATGGCGAGGATCGCGAATCAGATGGTAAGGATAACAGCGACAGTGTCGAGGAACCAACGGAAACGTCTGCGGTTGAGCCCATGGCAAATGCCGCTGTAAGTTGCCCGGATGACGAGGTGGTGGAGGACGAGGAGGAGCTTACGTGTAGAGTGAAAGTGGAAGTGTTGAAGCACCTGGACGAAAGCCGATTCGCTGGCTCTAATTTTGGCAATATTATCGGTTACAGATTGACGGAGGAGGTAAAGCTGGTAAAGAACAACTGCCAGATCCCGGGGCTGCTCGATCAACCGAGCAAGAAGGCACAGAAAAGTGGTGGTCAAAAACCGTCAAAAAGGGCGAACGGAAAAGCAAAAGGGAGAAATAAATAATTTTGCTCGTAATTCGAACAGTACCGACTTTCTTTGCACAGTCTTCGGAGAATATTGTGTCTTCTAATTCAAATGAGACAATTGAAATTTTAAAATGTATAGCAGTCTTATTAGGTTAGACATTAGGTGAATGTGATGTTACATTGAATCGAAGTAAGAAAACCCCTCGAACGATTATTATTTTAACATTCATCACCAAAAATTTAAAAAACAAAAATGGTCCAAAACCACTTGTTGAACGAGGTTTCAAACCACCATCTTCCACAGAAACTCCGTGCACCGTTCAGTTCCATCAAGCGACCGATCCCAAGGTGTATCGACATATATAAACACCTTACCATCTGCTCGAAGTGCTGTCATCGCTAAATTTGGCGCGATTGACAAGCTCCTTCGGTATTTTTGTACCGGTCGCTATTTCTCCCGTGCGTTGTTTATGTTTTCGCGTCCCTTCCACTATGACTGCAAAATATTTGCTTGTTTTCAATTAAAAATGTATAGCAAGCTATGCCAACGTGTTCAGCGTAAGTTGTTTCTGCAGTGAATCGTTTTTGCTCCGGCCAGTGTTGCGCTATCAGAGCAAAATTCAATTAGCATCTTTGTGGCGTGTGATGCCCAACCGGGTAGCAAAAGGGGATGAAAATGATCTGGATTAGATGTATCCAAGCGGTGCTGTTCGCTATCAGCTTGTTACCGTGGAAATGTACGGGCAAACAGTCCGAACCTCAAAAGGATGGTAAGTTAAAAAGGGCACCCTTGTAAATGTTCATTTACTGTATCATTTTTACGTGCGCTTGCAGTGATCTTCCTACAACCTGGACGCGTCGTTTCGTATACGTACGATGAGTGGAGCATTTCGCGACCCAGCCTGATAGTGTACTGCTACCCGGGTCAGCAGGAAACGCTGCTGAACGCTTTCTGCACCGTCTCGATACGGATGCACTGCGATCATGATAACTACAACCAGTACCCGGGCAGTTCACCGGCGGAGGTGAAAAAACACTACAAGGCGGAGCAGAGCCTCTTCAGCTTTAACGTGTTTGCGTCCCGTAAACGACGGCAGGTCGAGCTGGAACCGTTCAATCAGAGCTGTGTCGGTGTCGTCTCGTCCGGCAAGTACGAAATCGAGGTGCTGCTAAACCGGTTCGATCTGTGGCGCGTCGGGTTGCTGGTGTGCGGCGTGCTGCTGTTCTTTGTCGCGTTGCCGATGAGTCAGAACCCACTGTTCTACTACACCGGCGGTATCCTGCTCGGTCTTACCTCGTTCGCCCTGGCGCTAGTGTACATGTTCAGCAAGCTAATGCCGTACCGGCCGCTGATGGTCGGCGTGATGGTGGGTGGTTGGACGCTCGGTTTCTACGGTATGCAGATGATGTACGAAAACCTGCGGTTAATCTTCGTCCTGTACCAACACTACGTCTTCTGGTATTTGGCCATCGTCGGATCGATTAGCTTCTTCGTGTGCTATCGACTGGGGCCTCCGAAAGACCAGCGCAGCAAACGAGTCATTCAGTGGACACTGCAATTGATCGCGCTCACGATGGTGTTCTTCTGTAGCTATCAGCAAACACTCGCCACCGGCTTCGTACTGGTCGTGATTGCCGCCTACTACCACGCTGCTCCACTGGCCGTATTACGGTGGATACGCAATCGGTTCCGCAGACGCTACCCGGGCCGGCGACGGCTGCTGACGCTCGAAGAGTTCGAAGAACAGGGTCGGGTCGAAACGGATCGGGCGCTAAAAGATCTGCGCGAGTTCTGCCGCAGCCCAGAATGCAAACAGTGGACGACGATGATGCGATTACGTGATCCGGTGCGGTTTGCGTCGTTCGTCGAAGGGTCGCCGCACGTGCTGGATGACGAGTGCTACGAGTACGACAATGTCCACTCCAGCCTGAGCAACAACGACTCGGACGAGGTGCAGGAATTGAGCGATGACGAAGATGAACAGCAGTGAACCGAATCCCTCGTTGCCATGGGGCTAAGTTGCCCGATGATCAAATTGTCTCCCTCGAAGAAATACTGATCATAGTCGCCAATTCGATGATAGTTTTCGTCGCAGTAAAAACCTACGCGTGTGTGGAGATAGAGATGGTTTCTTCGTCACAATCGGTAGTTTCCTCTGATACTAATAATTCTAGTGGAGATTAAAAGACTTTCACGTACGTGTGAATATGTTGAGCTAAAATGTAACATTTATAATCTTAGAGCGTTTGTTCGTCCAACACCGGCATTTTCTATCGCACGCGTTAGGAAGCGAGCCAACGTGAAGCTAGTAAATAAATGAAACACAAATAATTCTCAGCCAAATTAACAACTGTTGCGCTGTGTCTTGAATTGGATTCTTGTGGATCTTGCTAAAAAGAAGACTGATTAGATTGGCGGTGTTTTTCTAAGATTCTGGGATAATACACCACAAAATCAGCCAAATTCTCAAAACCCTCATTGGTTTCTGAAATTTTTTAAATTATGACGAATTTGTTCGATAGTATTAAACTGTTTACCATCTGTTTAGAAAAAAGAAAACAAGAAACTCTAAGAAATTACCTAACGTCGATCGAATCGTATCAATATCGATCAAGCATTTAACGAATGTTTTCGTTCCTCGTGTAGAGTTAGTGATGGTTTTGTTTATCCCGCCTTTACAAAACCCACGCACGCCTATCGGTTCCTATCGTCGAACCAACCAAACGGGATGATTTTCACGGATCAGTTAAACTATTCCCACCTACACCGTGCGATGCGGGGGCAAAGTGTTCCAAGCTTGCGACTAACACGAGAGAGCGACGAGGAGAGAGAAACAATTTAAGAAACTTATGCATAACCGAGCGTCTTTATGCTGCGCGATGGAGCAATCGTGGCCGAGCTGTGCATTGTAGGTGGGAAAGGGCTGCAAACAAAGGCACGATCATCGTACACGATCGCGCTCTCACGGATCGGCCCCGCTTGGGGTCGCGTTATCGAAAAAAGGTTTGGCATCGCGTCCCGTCCTACTCCCCGTGCACTCCGTAAAGGTAAACCAACCCTTAGCCACATGTCGGAGGAACTCGCGAGAAAAATGTTATCATTTCCTTTTTATCGGCATTATTTCGGACTCCTTTGTTTCGAGTCGAGTCGCTGCTGCTGTTTATTTTTTCTCGCCGCCATGTTTTCGATCCCAACGTGTGCTGTCTACCGAAAGGTAGCATATTTTCCAAAGCTACCTTTGGCGTTTTCATGTCTGTTGGAGCTAATGTATATAAACGGCGCGAACGGCATGGACCGGATGGTACGCGAGATGCATGTTACTTCGCGTACAATGTTGCAAGTGGCGTATTATTTAAAGGTTTGGCGTGAATGTTCTCAATCTTCGATTGGGAGGTGTGGGCTTGCCAACAAGTTAAGTTGTTGCCTTCCTGTCCACTTTAATGGTTTAATTGTGCGTAAAGCTATCAAATCTTTAGTACGAAGAAAACAAACAATCGGCATATTTCACCCATCGAATGTAAGGAATAAAATTTTCTTGATTAAGAAATTTTCACTGAAATACTTTTTATCAATTTGAGATGAATTTTCAAAGTTTTACGGTAGTCAAATTTTCAGGAGACATAATATGCCTCTAAGATCAGATAGAAACACCTTTTGTGGCATCGAAATCATTTTATTTTGCATTTATAGCTATGTGAAGAAATTTTTATCAGACAATTTTCATGAACTAAAAAACATATACTTGAAAACTGAATCAGGATCAGAATTGATAGGGTAATGTGTCGGAGTTCAAAAATTGAAATTGTGAAGCTATAAATATAAATAAAATCTTAAATAGTAAGCATGATTTTAGTCTTGACAGTTTGTTGGTAAAATATTAGCACATGAAGCGATATCAGTCGAAGTTTGTACGAAATGGATATTTTTAAAACAATCTCCCAATTTGTCCAATTTTTACACATTAACCCTTAGTCATAATCCTCTTTC